>JANKKB010029171.1:0-20352 GCA_026225775.1 Bursera palmeri | reverse complement strand
TTCAGTGTATGGCCACAAAGCTTTTCACTTTTCAATGTCAATCACTAGACTGATATAAGCTCGTTCCAATTACTAAAAAATCAAATCACTCATCATTAGATTGGGAGAAAAGAGATGTTTCAAAAAATGCAATATATTTCTTTTGACCAGCCAATAGCCTTGATCAGTTACAGAAGGGTTCTAGGCCTATGGCTAGATCAACTTGCAAACTTTATCATAAAATAGAACTTGTAAGAAACACACTACACCACTATAAAAAGAAACTAACTACAAGAAAACCCTCCACCGCCATTGCAGGAGACATTGAAATCAACCTAAATGAAGCATATACCAAAAACTATTGGCTGTATCCCTGCAGCATAAAAGATAAGCCTAGTTGCATTACAAAGAAAATAACACACTTTAAGTTGTATACAAAAATTATCCATTGAACTAGAAACAAGCCTCACTTTTTATTACTTAAAATAAGTGGTAGGGTTATTAAATCGCTGAACCAACAATGTTTTATGATCCAGTTTTTTCACTTCCACTAAGAATTAAGCGATCTTTTGAAACAAGAACAAAATGGGAAAAAAAAAAAATTAAGAAACTTCATCTCTATTTCATTCGCAATTAACAATATTAAAATGCTACCACAGTGAACCATCAAGTGTTACCAGATTTGCATTAAGAATCCAATCAATCAATTTTGTTATTTTAACAACAAAAACTAACAGGGTACTAAATTTTATGATCTCATTATTTTTGGAACCAAAAAGATATATCTTAACCATTTCTAACGGTTATTTGTTTCACCACTCAGAGACATGATTTATTAAAGCTTCAAAACCATGGCAGTTGTCCTTCCATCATATTATCAGTTCAGAACTGCACATAGATCAAATAACATTTCTATACTCTAAAGAACGACTTCTATATTCTCAGAAAAATGAAGCCAATTCCGATATATACAGAGTTCCACAAGTGACATCCACCGCAGAATGCAACAAATTGACAAAATCTCGAACCAAAATTTAGTATTAATTACCCATCCAACATCCATTCAGAACTACAAATTATATTATACATAATATGAGAACTCGGAAACATTGAAAAAATTAACAAAAAGGCAGTTGTTACTTAAACAATTCAAGAAACACCAACATCCATCACATTAATGCCAAAGAAAAACCTAATACAAAGAAAGAAAAATAATAATAATTAACAAACATAGATACTTCCACAAAACATAAAAAGCAAAAACACACCAATTTTCAATTTCTTCAAGACCCATAATCTCACTTCGCCACCATCCTCGCAATAAAATCCTCGTACCGGATCTTCCCATCCGACCCAACATCCACTTCCCGGATCCACTCATCAAACTCAGATGGCTCCAGTTTCTCCCCAATAGAAGTCAAAATGTGTCGCAGATCCGCCACGGAGACAAACCCGGTCGAGTCTTTGTCGAGCACCTTGAACGCATCACGCAACTGACGATCGAAGGGCTCCGGTTTCATGTGCTTTTTCATCAATTCAAGGAAGCGCGGGAAATCAAAGGGAGATGTTAGTTTTTCCTCGGAAATGATCGATTTGAGTTGGGCCTGGGTCGGGTTGCCCCCGAGTGATCGCATAAGGATCCCCAACTCCGACGGCGCGATCTTACCGTCACCGTCGGAGTCGAATAATGTAAAAGCCTCCTTCATGGAGGAGACCTGATCGTCGCTCAGATCCTTGCCCATTTTTCTCGGTTTGGTTTCTAGTTCTCTTTGGTTTTCGACTTTCGAGGGAAGGCGAAATGATTTGATTTTCAAGTAGCGAATGGCTAGAACATCGGGAGTTAGCTTTGGATGAAACGATGTAGTTTAGAGGTGTTATGATAAAAAAAAAGCGACGTCGTTGCGTATGGTGATTTGTGGCTGAACAAGAACTGGTCTTGTCAATCAATTATTCTGTCTGGGAACATCGGAAATTGGATTTCAAGCAGTGGACGTTAAGGATCCACTTGGGCCCACATCGGATCCTTTAAATTTTTAAGTGTCCGGCTCATTTAATTTTCTCTCCCAAGTGAGCCCAAAGTAGATACTTTTGTGAGGCCCAAAAAGAGGTCCGACCACGAACCGATTGACTTCATTTTCTGCACTAGTTGATTTTTATATTGTCGGTCTAAGAGTCCGGGACCCTCCTAAGTCCTAAACTAATAATATCAAGGCTTAGCATTTTCAATGTCTACGGCTTTGTTTGAATTTCGTAGTAAAATAATGAATCTAAACTTAAAGTGGTTTCTGAGTCGCGATAATGTTTGAAATATTTATAAGATGTGTTTGATCTATTTATAAGATTTGATGAAATATGTCAAATTCGATTTGCATTACACGTTCATCTTATACACGAAGAAACATATTAAAAGTTTAAATATTAGAGTTAAATTTATATCCACAAATTTTAATTATTAGGTGAAGCGACTTAACGGAACAAGATGAAAATGAATTCAAATAAAGTTAGAATGGTGATTTTGGCCCTCAAAGCCAATGCAAGAAGGTTTATGCTTGCATGACAAACAAAGAATCATGGCTGCAGCCTGCAGAAGGTAACATCGATGATGGCAAAAGTGGCAGCGAAGATGAAGAAGAGCCTCATAATGCAAGTCAAATAATGATACACGCATCAACCATCAACGAACTTCTTTACCAAGTTTGCATGTTTACAACGTGGGGTGGCAATATCATTGACTGTTTCGTACGATTGTTTAATTAAATTATAGATACGTACTTGTTGGGTATAATTCTGTAGAATCCAGGGAAAAAAAATAGCTTAAAATGGATAATGTTATGCAGCTCTGAATAATTGTCGGCAAAGCATATGCAATTAAATGAGGAAACCTGAAATGATGAGGCTTCAATCTGATAAATAACCAAAACTGTTACCGCTAAACAACCCATAATAATAATTAGCTATCTTGATGTATGATGTTGCTATGCATCAGAAGTAAATATCAGACAATTGATGACCTCATCGTGACACTTTGAATAGAAATTAAATATAGTTCTCAGTGGGAACATTCTAAATTGTTTCGGAAGTTATGGAAAATACCTGGCAAAGTGAAAGTGAAACAAACAAACAAACATCCCACAAGACCAGGTGAAAAGAAAAAGATGAGAAAAAAAGGTGAAACATGACTTTGTTAAAGAAAGTCATGTATGGTAAAGATTTTATGCACCCGTCCTTGTAATTAAAATTTAGCAAAGAATAAAGGGTCATATATACACGAATTCTCACATTTGTTTATAACAATTTGTTCAAAGCTCATGATCAGATAATACAAAGAGATCAGGGGTTAACCCTTCTCGTAAAAATCTTAGAAGGGATCAATTTATTTTGTATTTGCATGTGATAATGAGGTGGGGTGTCTGGTAAGTAAACAAACTGAGATTTCTTGAAAGAAATTAAAAAAATTTGTCTCTTTCGCACCTTTCAAAAAGTTGTCTGTGTGGTTTCTAATTGCTTTAATAGACTGCCACCACAGTATTTGAATATGAAAATTATAGTCGTTTGATACGTAGAATAATACTTAGTTTCCCATCTCAATCTAGTCGGGAATGGTGGAGGGATTTTTGACAATAAGGTATCATGACATTTCAACGAAGTGACGTCAGTCTCTTCCTCTTTAAATCTTAGTGCTATTAATTTTTCTCACCACTAGACTCTCTTTTCCCGTTTAAATTATTAACAATGGTGAGTGGTTTTGGTTTGTGTCTTTTTATATCATTGACGACAAAGATAGATCATATCAGCAACATGGCTCCCCCTGTTCAAAATGAAAAGAGGGAAGCCTACTTTCTTGTGGATCATGATTGAGGATCTACATGGTGTTATCCTTTTTAAATTGCGCAGCTACATAGTTAAAGCTTTGACCCACTTTGCTATTTTAGCTTCTTAATTTAGTGTTCTGGGACCAGTCTGTGTTGCCCCTTTTAATTGTTTCTATAGGGGGAAATGACAATAACCCCCTAATTAAATTTGAAGAAAACACTTAGCCCTATATTTTTACTAAACTAATACTTACCTCCAAATACCCCTAAAAAACTAACACTTACCCCCCAAATATTTGGGGGGTAAGTGTTAGTTTTGAGAAAACAGTGGTAATTTTTTGGGAGATAAATGTTAGTTTAGGAAAAGTGTGGGGTTAAGTGTTTTCTTGAAATCTAATTGGGGGGTCAGAGTAAATTTCCCGTTTCTAGAGTACAATTTATTAATGCCAGTTTAAATGTGACCCTCCAAATCCCTTACTTTGATATATTTCTGTGTATATATACTCTAATACGATAACACGAGCTGAATAGAGAATCCTATGTAAAATAGACTTATTATATATGTCATTTATACGTTAAATCGATAAATTCTGTCATATATATTATCGATTTGATTTAAACAAATGAAAGAAGAAGATACTGTATACATAGATAAAAGGGTTGAATTCAATTTTTTTTGAAATGTCTACTTCCTCAACTGAGAAACGTAATCTGACAAATAAAATGACCATGATCAGCTCTCCATTTTTAACCTGGAAAACATGGTAGCTAGAAAAGGTAAAGAACCCACTAAGAGTAGAACTATAATTATCAAGGTGGTATAGAACAGGCAAGCAAAGACAAAGTGCTTTAAATTAAAATTTTGAGGGAATCCAAGGTTGATGAGTAGAAATATTGTCCTGCACAAGGTAGCTGTTTCTGGGGTCCAAGAATCATTTGAAAAGTTTATTGAAAGAAAACTTTGGCACATTGTGACGGATAAAATAAAAAGAATATATGAGATAGTATCATAGTCATGAATGCATATTTTTATACGTATATGAAATATATGTTTATAGATAGTTAATCCCCAAATTCTGCTACGGAGAAAGTCAAAACCCATGTGGGAGCCCATGATTAGTGTCCCAATCAGTGCAAGTTAGGTTTCCCACCTATTTACCTGAAGACTTCACAGCAAACTAATTAATTAAGAATGCCATACACCTAGATGGATCAACCATTTTTATGCTTCAATAGTAGTGCACAATTTATTAGAAAACAAAGGTCAAGGATGGCAATCCAGAAGGCGCATTTGCTCCAATATAAAATAATGTTTCAAGTTTGAAAATATGAGATTGTCTCAGTCACTAACTACAATGTTACCTAATACGCTCTTGGTTTGATATTATCAAACGTTTTAATATATGAAAAACAATAAACCCTCCAACCAGTACGATACATTTCTTGGTTATCACTCTTGGGATCTAATAAACATGATATGTTGTGTTACGAGCATGAAAGCTTGTAGGTTCCATAATTATAAATCAAGGCGATAGCTGACACAAAGTAGGGCCTTCTGTTCCTCCAAATACGCAGTAAAGTCTGTGTCTTGTGGGCAGTAGTCACTTGACAAGGTCTTCACCAGCCAACTATCCCGTTTCCCTCATCTTTCTAACATTGAACTCCAAATGTGAATATAGCTACTTACCAAAAGTCGTTATTGGTTGTACTCCAGATTCAACATTCGCATACAGTATAACGTCTCTCTCACTCCCTCTGTCTTCCTCCCTCCCCACTCTGTCTCTGTCCCTTCCACAATCTACAAGAAAATAAGAAATAAAAGTTCCAGCAGATATGGATTCTTCATTATCAGATTTTCTACGTTCCAGGATATAATCAAAACCAGAACTGAATTTGCAAAAACGCATCTTTGATATAGAAACTGACATGGGTAATTCTCGGTTTCTTCTATTTCTCACTCTCTTGTTCGCATATTCTCTTTCACACTCAGTTTGTGGAAACACAGAGCTGAGAGCTCTTTTGGACCTTAAAGCCTCTTTGGACCCGGAAAACATGTTCTTGAAATCGTGGACAAATAATGGAGACCCTTGTAGTGGTTCATTTGAGGGCATAGCATGCAACGATCACCGCAAAGTGGCTAACATATCTTTACAGGGAAAGGGTTTAACTGGAAAACTATCGCCTGCTTTGGCTGGTCTCAAGTGCCTGTCTGGTCTGTACTTGCATTATAATAATTTGTCTGGAGAGATACCAAAAGAGATTGGGAGCCTGAGTGAGTTGACTGATTTGTATCTGGATGTGAATAGCTTATCTGGCAGTATTCCACCTGAGATTGGCAACATCAACAATTTACAAGGTTAGTTGTTGATGTTCGTAAGAAGTTCATATTTGTTTAATAGTTTATCGTATTCTGATAAGTCTTTTAATGGGATATTATGTGCATGATGGTTAGATCATCTTAAATCTGATTGAATTCAATTGTTTGCCTTGCTTAAGTAAGAATCTTTTAAATTCGCTGGTCAATTTCTTGATTCCTGTTCACAGTATTAGCACAATTGGATCACAGTTAAAACAGGTTTGCTACTAAGAAACATGTGGGAGATGAGAAATAAAATTGAATTTCTTACCCTTAGTTCATTTAACCTGAGAATCAAAACCTTTTCTATCATTTCTTTTGTTTTCCTTCATCTTTCTTATGATTGAAATAGTGCATGACAGCGTGTTACATGGTTCCGCTGATCGTCATTCGTTTCAAAGCTTTTAAAGAACAAAATAAACTAAGGTTTTTTCTTTTTGTTTTTTTTCCTTTAGTTCTGGGTTGGTGCTCCGTCCTGGATTACTCATCTGGGTTCTCTTTCTTTCGGCAATTGTGCGGTTTATGGCTAACTTTGCTGACTCCGAGTGTTTACAAATATGAAATAACTACATAATTTAGTTTCTCAAACGTCTGATCTGGCTAAATAACATAATTTACGTAAAAAATCAGTAAATATAAGTGGTGGCAAGTTCCCTTGTGGTAACGTAGGACAAAATTGAGTCAAACTTGATTTTCCTGTTAGAATCATACTTAGAATCTGTATACATTTTACCCTTGTGGAACATGAAATGATTGTTCTATTTGAAATGATTTAAGATCAAAGATCTTCATCAAAATTTTCTAAATTCAACTTAATGGAATATGTCTTTATTGTAGCTCTACAGCTATGTTGTAACCAGCTCAATGGAAGTATACCTACCCAGATGGGATCCTTGAAGAGCCTAAGTGTTCTCACATTGCAACATAACAGACTAACTGGCGAAATTCCTCCCAGCCTGGGGAACTTGACGATGTTAAGAAGGCTTGATTTGAGCTTTAATGGCTTATGGGGTCAAATTCCTCTAATCTTAGCTAATAATCCTCGATTGGAATTTCTAGATGTTCGAAACAACACTCTTGCTGGGATTGTCCCTCCTTGTAAGTCTGTTTCTACAATTATTTCCTTGATTTTTGGCAAGGAAATAACCTTGATTTAGCGCTTCTTTTTTCTCACTAAATTTTGATATAGACTAATTCTAGTTTTTGATAATTGGAAATGAAGCTTTAAAGCGATTAAATGGAGGATTCCAGTTTGAAAACAACCGAGGTTTATGTGGTGTTGGCATTGCTTCATTGAGAGCTTGCACTCCTTATGATAACATGGACATCAAAGAACCCATGGGAACACCGTCGAACAATAAAGCTCCGGTAGACATACCTGATTCAACAGAGTTTCAGCCACACTGCAATCAAACGCATTGCTCAAGCTCATCAAAACTACCAAAAATCGGTATAGTTACTGCAGTTATTACAGTCATCATCATATTAACAGGTGCTGGATTTCTGGCCTTTTTCCGCTACCGCAGGCAGAAACAAAAGGTTGGGAATACGACAGAGTCGTCTGATGGGCGGCTTAGCACAGAGATGGCTATAGAATTCAACAGAAACGGTGCCTCTCCACTTGTATGTCTTGAATATATTCATGGATGGGATCCATTGGGTGAAGGTCTGAATGGCACTGGATTCTCCCAGGAGCACTTGAATAGCTTCAGGTTCAACCTGGAAGAAGTTGAGTCTGCAACCCAGTGCTTTTCTGAGGTCAACTTATTGGGAAAGAGCAGCTTCTCATCTGTCTATAAAGGAACTCTAAGAGATGGTTCTCCTGTAGCTATTAGAAGCATCAATGTGACCAGCTGCAAATCTGAGGAAGCTGAGTTCTTAAAAGGGTTGAACTTATTAACCTCAATAAGACATGAAAACGTTGTTAGGCTGCGAGGCTTTTGTTGCTCAAGGGGCAGAGGCGAATGTTTTCTCATCTATGACTTTGTTCCCAAGGGAAAGCTCTCAAAATATCTTGATCTGGAAGCTGAAAGCAGTTATGTACTTGACTGGTCCACAAGGGTTTCCATCATCGTTGGCATTGCTAAAGGTTAGTCCTGCTTAATTAGCTTCACCACATTTTCAATTGAATACCATTTTCTTTACTCTTGTTCCTGAATGTGCAATTAGATAAACAGCTTTAGTTGGAGATACTATGTAGTATGTACTTCTATTTTGTGTGCACATAGGATGTCTTATGATTAAAAAACAGGTCCCTTTAACTCTTTTAAATATCAGTCTGTTTCAATTATCATTACTGTTTTGTTTCAAATCAGGTCTTGGATATTTACACAGCTGCGAGGTGAACAAGCCAGCCATTGTTCACAGGAACATATCTGTTGAGAAGGTTCTCATCGATCATCAGTTCAACCCCTTGATTGCAGACTGCGGACTTCAGAAGCTTCTTGCGGATGACCTTGTCTTCTCAGCTCTGAAAACTAGTGCTGCAATGGGATACTTAGCTCCAGAGTATGTTACTACCGGTCTTTTTACTGAGAAGAGTGACGTATTTGCATTTGGAGTGATCATCCTCCAAATTCTCTCCGGTAAAATGGTGCTCAATACTTCTATACGATCTGCAGCCGAATCTGGTACATATGAAAATTTCATTGACACAAATCTCAAGGGAAAGTTCTCCGAGTCTGAGGCAGCTAAGCTGGGAAAAATTGCTCTGCTTTGCACCCAAGAGCTTCCTGAAGACAGACCTACAATGGAGGCAGTTATTGAGGAGTT
Organism: Bursera palmeri; assembly: GCA_026225775.1. Taxonomy (NCBI): domain Eukaryota; kingdom Viridiplantae; phylum Streptophyta; class Magnoliopsida; order Sapindales; family Burseraceae; genus Bursera; species Bursera palmeri. The sequence continues at coordinate 11,433 of JANKKB010029171.1, read as the reverse complement.
AACAATTGCAGCACCTGTGATGGCAAAATTTGTGTTTTCCTGATTCTGGAAATTTGATATTGATATGAATGTGGGAGATGGACCTCACTAAAAGGCACAGGTGTGCTAAAGGTGCTCTTAACTCATTTTCTTTTGTATCTAGTGTTCACAATGGTACTAAGCACTTACTGTGTTTACTGTAAGCTTTGAAAGCTGTTTGATTTCCTGTAAATTGAGTTGCCCCACTGGAATTTTCTTGGCGGAAAAGTCTCTTGGCATCACATGTAATAACCTATCTCTGACTTCTTTAAAGCTGGCTCAACATCATCAACTTAAAGTCTAAAAGGTGGAGGGAAAGAAAAGTTTCTAAAAGGTGGAGGGAAAGAAAACTTTGTCACATTTTGTTTCACCTGTCAAAAGGATTTCACTTCAGTGTCACCTTGCTTGACAATCAACTATTCAAATTTCAAAGATGTGTTGGCAATAGTTAACTTGCAAAGAGTTCTAAATTATCATTGATGCATAATTTACAGTAGACCATCTTTAGCATATAGCCAATTAAAGTGAGAGGTATCTATTTTTTCCGTATAGTAAAATTTTCCCTCACAGGGTTAAGGTGACTGGAAGTCCACTTATCTCAATTTTGAATTCATCAGTTACCTCTATGCCAGTGCCATTTGCCTTCCAGCAAATAAAGTTTTGACTCCACCAAAAGTAGTCACCACAGACCCGGAAAATTTTCTCATGGTCATGGAACCATCAAGGGATCATTCTGATACAGCATATATCACAAAAAAGACAACATACTCTCTCATTACAATCTCCTTTTATTTCCTCTTTAACAAAAAATATATGTAGATGCGTAACAACTTTCAAAAGTGGATATAACCATAGCCAGCGCAAAGGCCGAGATTGACATGGCTCACAAAGATTATAGTACCTTTGCTAAAAAAAGCATACAACGTCCTAAGCAACCGCACTATGCTGTTGATGCTCTTGAAACCACTCAGCAGGCCACCACTGTGGTCTGTTAGCTTGAACTCTCACATCGTCCTGTCCTTGTATGGTCAAAACACCTGTCACTTTGAAGGCTTCCTCCAACCGCAAGACACCCAGCCCGCGACTGCCCAGAGCAGTTGTCACCTTGCCAACCTTTTTGCCAGTTTCTGCATCAATTACTTCTGAGCCAGGAACAACTTTCAGCTCCACTTCTACAAAAAATACAGAAATTGCTTAGAACGTAAAAAAAAACATTAAAATTTATAACCTAAAAACAAAATGGAAGAAATTTTACCATTTCCATTGTCATCAAAAAACCTTAAAGGAACCAAGCGCTTACGAATAACACCCCGGTGGTGCGTACGTGCAATTAACTCTTGACCCACGTAGCAACCTTTGTCAAAACTTATGGCATTTAGACCAGCAAGATTGTATTCAAGTGGCATTGCCTCCCCTAATTAGATAAAAACAAGGATTGAAAAGTCAGACAAAAAGAATTATCGCTCCCTTTAATAAAGCAATGAGCAATTTTATGATAAAACCAAAAGTGTGAAAATAGTAAAGAAATGAATAAAGACTAACCATGACAAGCCATTCTCTTTACAAAATAAAAACAGCTGAAATTACATGGTTCATGATTAGGTTTCTGTGCAAAAATTTAAAATCAAATTTGATTTCATTGGTTTCCAAAAATTATAACTGAAATCTAGCTGCACCTCACAAAAATTCAATTGATTCAAAAAATATTTTCTTCAATTTGGTTGTCAATTGAGATAAAATACTCATGGTTCAGGTTCAACAAAACCTAAATGAACAATAATTAATATTTAGTGTTTAACATTCATGACAACTTGATTTTCTACCATTAAAATTATGCAGCAAAATTATCATTACATTACTAGTACAATAGTGTGTTGATTTGTTGGTTTACTTCAACTTAAAAGCTGAAACTAAAACAAACTTATCCTTTTCCTCTAAATCATAATTCAAACAAACACCATAAAATCCAAACGCGTATCAGTTAGTTCAGTATCATGGTCTAATTACTTTGCTAGCACATCCATAATCCAAATGTAGTAAAGCAGCTAACGAAGATGAACCTTTTGGAATCTCAGTTGAACCTTCAGCAACTCCCTTCTCTAATCTCCATAAGAGGTAATTCTCCTCGCTTGTTTCTTTGTCAGCTTCCACCAAAGGTGCTGCAACAAACAAGGAGAGGAAAAAAATTAGCAACTTAATCCAAAGGGAAGCTACAATAGATTACCATGCCATATTTCTAAAGCTTCAAATGGAGTGGCGATCTAATACAACCAGAATCTATGAAGCAAAGGTTTGAGAAACTCACGTGTTGTACCAGATGGGAAGATTCCTCTGAATCCAAGACATCCCAATCTGGGATCCTTGAACCATTGCCACCCAACATTGTTACCACGTGAAGCTGACACAGCAGAACGATCAATACCACCACCATAGCCAACACTAGCAGCCTCTGGTTCTTCTATAGATGAGGGCTCTTTAGATAGCTTGTGACCATAGCGCTGCCAGCAAGAGAAGTCTCCTGCAACATTCTCAATCTCAACCTTAGATCTCAACCGGTATCTGCAAAAAAAGACAAAAATACAAAATTTAAAATTTAACAAGTTTACCAGGATATACACTATAAAAAGAGAGTGCATCAGAACATACTTAATTAGATTAGTTATTCGAAAGACAACCTGAATAAGACTTTAAAATATATCAGATAGGAGAAACATCCCAAATCATGCACATAAAATCCTCTAGGCAAGTCTATAATGAGCCAACTGGCCTTCTAAGCAGTTGCACAAATGTGTCTTATTTGTAGCTATGGTAGTCACTCTCTAAATATACACTTCTAAGATACTGAATACATATAAAATAAAAATGAAATGAAAAAAAATATTAGATAAAACAAGCTTCCGATATCAGCATATTAGCATAGTATCTATATCGAACTTCTAGAATATGTCAGTTACATGTCTAGGAGCTAATTCATCAAATCATTTTCTATAGGACTACAATCAAGAATGATAACAATGTAACACTGTTTAATAAATAGAATATATAATTTTATTTTATTTTAATTCTAATTAAGCTCAGTGTAATAGGGCATTACATTGGCTACTTCGTGCCAAACCAAGCTACTTACTCAAACTTGGACGATGCTCTCAACTTAAAACAAAAGCAGTAATGTAATCAAGAAAACAAAAGTAACACATAAAGCAATTAGCTCTAAGTAGCATCGATAAAATCTAAATAAAGTATCAAAGTAACAAACTTGCATAAATTTTAAGCAACAAGAAATATAAAATAACTTACTTCTTGAGCGTTTCCAATAGTTCATCCAAGAAGGACCCATCCACATCGGCAAAGATCTCAATCGACCTATCATCTGATCCTGAACCGGGTCCAGACCCATTCCGATTCAGCTTCTCCTCAGGCCTGGGCGGTGAATACAAGAATAAGTCGTACAAAAACCTCCCCTGAGGAGTCAACAATGCCGCGTAAACCGGCGAAGCAGACTCGTAAGGCAAATTGGGCGTTACTAACGTGGATGTCTTCTCCCTCTCACCCGCAGGTTCACCAAATTTCCGTACATCATTGGTCAACAAACCTTGTAGAAATTTTATTGTTTCCGGGCCGCTGAACCGGACGACGGACCGGGATTTTATGAGTGATGCCATTGAACCAAAATTGGCTACATTGGCTTCATTGTGCAGCGCACGATATACCGAGAAAACGGATTTCGGAAATTGTCTACAGGATTTGATACTCCGCATCTTTTGGAGTCGTTTCAGCTACGATTGCTCTGTGTAAGCTGGACTGAAGGAGTTGGAGAAGGGATGAACAGACAAACAGTTGAGATTGAGTTGGGTTGGTGACACGTGGGTTGAAGGGTTCAGAGTTTACTGCCACGTGGATTTGTGATTGCCAGGTGCTTTTTCAAGTTTGAAGCACTGATCTGGTGTTCGATGAAATGCTCCGAAGACTTTATATCGTGGAGTTGGGCTTGATAAGGCGGTGACGGATGGTTTGCTGTCTCAACTAGAATGTGGGTCGGCCCAAACGGGCTCCTGCTCTTATTTTCCTCCAAGTTAAACCATGTAAACAGTAAAACAACCAACTAAAACGCATAATTAAATCACAAAAATAGATTATTAAAAAAAATAAAAAAAATGTAAAGTAATGCACTTACTTGATTTTGAGAATTTTAATGTTATAAACATATTAATAAGATATATTTATATAATCATAGAATACAATGGCAATACTATAGAATTAAAATTAAAAGGATATTATAATATATAGTTTTGTAAAGCCAGCAAAAAGGCCTCTATCTAGCAAGAAAATAAGACTACCAACATCTGGACAACTATAACGCGATGAAAACAGTTGCTGACATGCTATGGCCAAGAATTGAACGACATTACAATTTACAATAATGTCAAAATTGACTTTGATAATTCGCTCCAACTTGAAAACCACCACAAATATGAGTTCATGTTGCAACTAGTTTCATATAAAGCCCACCGTTTAGCCATTTAATCCAAGAAAACCCTCCAATGTAATGCAAGAAGTCCGCAGCCGAAACTTAGGAATTTATAATTATTAAGCTGATGAAAGTGAAGTTGAAGGTCATTGCCTACCCAGAGTTATTGGTTGAAGACCATCTAATTAATTAAAGTTAATGCAACTTGCCCTGCTCAGGTAAGCCATATAAGTGACAACAACTACTAATGAAATCATTAATTTATTTGTTTGGTTTTAGTCTGTTTTATGCTTAACATAAAGCTTTGGGCTTCCGAGGTCTTGCTTCACAACATGTTGATCGAACCTCGACTTCATCATCTTCACTTTCACCTTCACTCGAGACCTAATAGGATATAGCTTTCAAAGAGATCCCGTTGAAATATAATTAATTAATAGAGTAATACCATCAAATCATATAAATTAATGAAGCATAAATGTTTATCTTACATCCAAAGAGTTGATAAATTAAAATAATAATCAGTTTAGTTAGCTTACCGTCCGATTATTAGAAATATTGGTTGGAAGTAGAATCAAGCAAAGGCGAGTTGGCAGTGACAGTCGTCGCCGTCACTAAGCCAGGTGTCCACGTCGGCACCGGACTTTGTTATGTGGGTGACGTGAATATAACCGACTAATGAGCGTGTTCCGATAGGGTTTGACGGCAAACGTTGATTTGTTATAGTGGACCCCTTTGGGTTCGTACGAATCGTAAATCATACGTACGCCATGACTTGTTTCTTCGCTGCCCCAAACCATAAAGCTGACTTTGACCATTTCTTCAGAATATTATTAGTCTCTATGTTACGAATTCGTAATTTTTTTTTTCATTTAAAAAATGCCCAATTTCTACATATTTTACATTTAAGCCACTTATGATTTAATTTAATTTGATGCAGAGGGTCATCCAAAGTTTTGAGTAAAGCATGATGAACATGTATAAATTCTAATTCTAATATTATGATAAAATACGATTAAATTGGGTTTAAAAAGTTTCATTATATCACCCTCCACTGACGCGATCGAGGACGGCAAAAAGTAGGAAAAGATACGCCACCCCACCCCACCCCACCCCACTCACCATATTCATTTTGCTTTCGTATCAAACATTAGATCATCGAATATGTCATTCTCTTAAAAACATGAACGATGTCGTTTAGAATAGGACCCTTTCTACCATAGCATGCGTCGTAAGTTCATATTAATTACTGATTCTATTTTCGTATTATTCAGGATTTTTATTAAACTACTTGTTAACAAAGGGACGAAAATGATTTGACATAATATCTTTAATAATTTTAAAAAAATAGTAAAAAAAAAATTCATAGAAGTTAAAAGTCAGCTTTCGATGTTAAAATAAAACAGAATATGCTCAATAATATTTATCTAATTAGAAATAATTTTAATATTATTTACATGTCAAAGTTTTGAGTTAAAAGAATAACATTAGTAGCATTTTTATTTCATTACATTTAGAAATTAACGGCTTTGACAGTGAACCTTTTGTGCCAAGTTGTAAGATTCAGAGGATAATCCATTCCATAGTGTTGCATATTGGCTATTGCAGCTTGAAGGGTTCCACTTGATCAAGTTGTGTGTGCTTGTACATACTTGGTACAGTTTTTGACTGAATCTAGAAGACTCTAACCGGCGGCTGGCTAAGTTTGAGAGTGTGTGAATTTGTTGATACTTTTCCACTTCCTGGTGGAGTCTTGTACGGGAGCAACGCTGCCAGCTCAGGCCAAAAGCCAGTATCTTGGCTAACAAGAAAGCACGTTGAAAACGACATATACGGCGGGAAATTTACTCTGACTCCCCAATTAGATTTCAAGAAAACACTTAACCCCACACTTTTATTAAACTAACACTTATCCCCCAGAAAATTGTCACTGTTTTCTCAAAACTAACACTTATCCCCCAAATATTTGGGAGGTAAGTGTTAATTTTTTAAGAGTATTTAAGGGGTAAGTGTTAGTTTAATAAAAGTGTAGGCTAAGTGTTTTCTTCAAATTTAATTGGGAGGTTATTGTAATTTCCCCCTATATGGCTCTTAATTGTAATCGTTCTTGTATTCAATGTGTCCAGGCTGGGCAGATAAAGAAAAGATTTAGTACAAATTTTGGCACCTGAATTAGAAAAAACCTGGTAGGTTTCCAGAAGTCATACGATCAAATGAATATACAAATACAAGCCGTAGTAATCCAAATCCAACCCACGTAGGATTGGCGCGGTACAATGTCAACGGTCCACCAAAGCACTTTCCAGGACTTCTCCTGTCTCGAATAAAAAGCCAAGATGAACTGCCCTTTCAATCTGCACCTTTTTGGCTTTATAACTAAGCAAAGCACAACTAGGAATTTACAAATCAACAACAAACTGAAGAAATGAAGCTAGTTTGGTCTCCTGAGACAGCATCAAAGGCCTACATCGATACTGTGAAAGCCGTAAGCAAATCCAAATCCACCCTAACATTCAGATGCAAATTGGTTTCATTTTCATTTGTTGTACCAATTGCTGATTGCTTGTAACCTTGTTTGCGTTTGCAGTGTCAACTTTTTCATGAATCCGGCGTGGCAGAGCTGGTTTCAGCCATGGCTGCAGGCTGGAACGCTAAACTCATCGTCGAAGCGTGGTTAACTGGTGGAGCAATGGCAACAAGCATTGGTCTCGGAGTTGCAAGCCGCCACACTGGTGGTAGGCATGTTTGTGTAGTCCCGGATGAAAAATCGAGATCAGAGTACATTCAAGCCATGGGAAAGGCAGGTTTCTCGCCGGAGGTGATTGTCGGTGAGGCGGAGGATGTCATGGATGGATTAGTTGGTGTAGATTTCTTGGTGGTGGACAGCAAGCGCAGGGACTATGCTAAAGTATTGCGGCTGGCACAACTGAGCAACAAGGGTGCTGTTTTGGTGTGCAAGAATGCTAACACAAGAAATGATTCAAGTTTCATTTGGAGAGGTGTTCTTGATGGGAAATCAAGGCGGCTTGTGCGTTCTGTTTTTCTTCCGGTGGGAAAGGGACTAGATATGGCACATGTTGCAGCCTGCGGAGGAGTTTCAGGTTCACGCAAGAGTGGAAGCCGGTGGTTTAAGCATGTCGATCGGCAATCGGGGGAAGAGCATGTCATCAGGAAGTAGTTTCTCCTAGAAATTGATTAAAAAAATCAAGTTGTATATGTATCATTTTGTTTTTAATTCTTCTACTTCTTCTTCTTTTTTTTTTTTTTCATCGCAACTGACTTATAACATGTACATAGATTTTCTCATGAAAAATCAATAGAAAATATTCAATTGATTGTTTTTCCCCGCTGGACGAAGCTTGATTGTTCTATCAACTGCAATTGCAATGGTTATGCTTTTCCCGGAGCCAGGAATTGCGTTGATTGTTTTATTCCTTTATTCTTTTTCTTTCCCACCAGGCTAATTTTAGACTTCTTACAGGAAAATTTGAGAAACTAATGTAAGTTGAAACTTGCAGAAATGTACTCTCAAGCTCTTATAAGAAAAATCTCAAGTATAGTGTAATTTCAACAAAGGTAAAACTTAAAGAGCTATCAACAACAAAAATAAAGGGTGAATATTCTATACAAGCCCCATCCATTTAACAACCTCTAACAAATGGTCGTCTTCCATTAGGTGCATATTCGGTAATTTCAACTGAGAAATGCAGTGATAGGCACGCTTGACTTCTTTCAGGCAGCCTCTACCCTCCCATGGGGCTCAGAATTGCAAGGGACAGATGGGAATTACAAATTTGATAAATAGACGAACTGATATACTACAGTACAATAAATTAGTCCCAACTGTCCCTACTTCTTCTAAATGCCTTCTTATCTGAAAGGGCCTTCTTACTTTTAAGGCGTTTCTGTTCCCCAATCGCAGCCCTTCAAAAAAAAAAAAAAAAAAGAGAGGAGTCAATCCAATGCCCTTCAAAATCCAAGAACACTAAATTACATTAGAATGCGATTAAAAGACAAATTGCAAAATGCATAGAGTCAATAAAAGCATACGAACAGGCAATGCTAAAAGCAAAATCCAATCAGAAAAATAGGTTTTTCGAGCTCTTACAACTTGGCAATTTTCTTCTTCTGCTCTTCTGAAGGAGGCGGTGGGACATAAGAGGCAGCATCAATAATTGCCTATTTAGTTCACACAAAAAGAGAGAACAGATTAGTCCACAAAAAATATTAAAAAAAGGAAAAAAAAAAATACAAAAATCAGTTGACACATCTAGAGATACTTCCATATTAATGTTACGAATGTCGGCGATGGGCAACTCCTTAAAGGTACTGTCTATCCATTAATGAGCAAGACAAAACTAGTTCTAGACTTTCCAGGCAGTCTGTGACATTTATATTGTTCACCAAAAAGGTGGAGCAGCAATTTTAATTGCTTTATGAAAAGAATGAAGTAGCGAGCACCTAGAGTAATAAGGTACCTGTAGTTTTCCTAATGCATCTTCAATGTTACCCCTGAAGAAGACAAGTACAGTCAACTATTTGCTAAGGTAAAAGGCAACCCATAAGCAAAATGGACAATAAAATGGAGAGGAGCAGAAGTTACTTTTGTGTTCTAGTCTTAGTTGAAGAAATCACAATTTCACCATCCTTGTTAATCCGATTCTTCTCCTGATCACATACACAACACTCACTGAGAACTTGCTGAAAGATGATCAGACAGCCACCATGTTGGAATCTAGAAAATGAACCACAAACTTAAGTGTAAAAACAAATTTAAATCGAAGCCTTCCCATTTTGCAGACGACTGCCCACAGCCTGCTCATGCTCATGCACACACACCCACACACACCCACACACACAGTTATACAGGGAGAGAGTACTGTTCTTGGAGTTATAGCACTACTTGACATATTACAAAGAGATTAATGAATGCCTATTTACATTATGGAAGCCAGAAGAGTTTTGAGGCCACAATTACTTGTATCAATTGTTATCACATAATTTCAGCAAAAATTTTGGGCATCTGTCCAACACAATGCATCTTCTGGCATTTAGATAGAAAGGAGCATAAAAGCTAACTCAATAATAAATCAATCACATAAGTGCAAGAATTTTCAACTAAGATTCTCTGCAATAAGTTATAAACATAAGTCTATGTCTAGAACCAGGAAGATTACTATTGTCTTTCAGTTCATAGTTATGACTTATGAAATCACACCTCAGACCTTAAATAGAAATCTGATCCCACGCATTACAACCCAGTTCCAATTAGAACTCTCAAGTGGAATCATATGTAAGAATACTCTAATCAGCAGCATTAGTACACTAAGTGAAAATTCCTGCTGTTCTGACATCCAAAAAAACCCTCATGAATCCTACAAGATTCCGAATTTGACAGCCCCGCTTCCATACTTCTCAGTTTATTTATTTGTTCATTTTATAACCCCAAATCCCAAATCCTGCTTAACGAACAAGATTCAGAATTTGGAGCTCTGTAATCTACAATCGTCATGCTTTTCAACAACCTGGCTCTTATGTTGAAAAGATATAATTCCCATGAAACAGTCACTTCCAAAAATTAAAATTAAAAAAAAAAAAATAGAAACGAACCAATTGCATAATCTTTTCCCTGACCCTGTCACTCAGCCAATACGCATTTTTTACATTGAAACGCATGTCCACCTTAGTGTTCACTGTAAAATCAGTGACGGTAATAAACCTATTAGAAGATGCAGAACAGAAGCCATTAATGAACAGGAAAAAAAAATCGAAAATGAAGGAGTGACGAGCATACCTTTGTTCACATTTTGACCTCCAGGTCCACCACTTCTAGCAAAATTAACGGTAACATGATCTATAACGAAGAACTACTTGGCCTTTAGACTCTTCAGTTTTTAATTTGTCTTTCTTAAGCAAAACAAATACAAAAAAGGAATAGAAATAAAACTTTCAAGTACCTAGCGTAATTTTGGGGATAGGTTCGTTCCCACCGGAGCTGGCACGCTCCTCCGCTTCTTGCAAGAGTTTCTGAACTTGGGAGAGGCGAGCCGATACTTTCTTGTCGGAGCCGTCATCAGAGGCGGCGCAGCGAATCCTGCCGAAGCTGATAGGACAGTGTTGGGTGAAACGGAGGCTCCCACATGAGCCAGGCAAAGTCGAACGCAATGATGATAAGGAAAAGGAGGAGGATAGTGGTCGATGATGGAGCATTTCATTGAGGATCATGTTTGTTCTGCTTCTAATTGCTGCCATTTCTTTTTCTAGGAGACAGCCAGAAGTAATTGGTAGTTGCTGTTAAACTTGAATTTCGACAGAAAGGGGTAGAGACTCAGTAGGGTTTGCATTAGAGAGTAATTAATAATTAAAAAATCATTAAATATAATAAAAAAATTATTTTAATAAAAAATTTATACAATCTTTTAAAAGAATTATATAATGTCTGAGATATTAATATATTTTTTTAAATATTACTTAAAATTATACTTAATTTAGATTTATTACAACACTCATTATATCATCATATTGCCTACTCTATACTCATTAATTAGTAACACATTATTTATAATTGCATTTTGAGATAAAATTTAAGATAAATAATGTTGTTTATAATTATACTTGCCAATTTATATCCTAAGTTTAGCATCCCAGTAATGTGACAATTATATAGGAAGGTAACAGACTAATTCAGTATCTACATAACACTTATATTATTTTTTATAATATAAAAAACTCTGGCTACTTCATTTGCCTAAGCCGATAAAGTTTATATATAAAAGCGGGGTATTTACTCTCAACCCCCCATTAAATTTTTTAGTAAACCCAGCATCCCACTGAATTTTAAACTAACCTGAGCACCCTATTAAATTTTAAGCTAACAATAACCCCCTTGTTACTGTAGCACCGTTAGTTATATTTAACGGTGATACAGTAAAAATCATGAAAAATATCAT
>JANKKB010029170.1:0-20351 GCA_026225775.1 Bursera palmeri | reverse complement strand
TGTGCCACGTTGCTGCTGAATCTATCAGCCAGATATTAGCAAACTTTTTTCTGCCTTCTGTAACAGTTGTCGCCTCACTATAAAGTATTTCACCATTATCCAAAGTACTTGCTACACAACTTTGACTGTTTGACGATTCAGATTCTTTCCCTTTCGTCTTACATTCTTCACTCTTTTTCAATTGCCAACACTCTTTCTTTATGTGTCCCTGCTTACTACAATTGTAGCAGATAACCTTCCTACTCTTTGACATGCCCCTGTTCTTGTTGTAGCTCCCACTGGAACCACGTTCCCTCGATCTTCCTCTAGAAACGGATAAGGCCTCAACTTGTTGAGAAGTTAACATTCTGTCTTCCTTGTGTTTGTGTCTACTTTCTTCTTCAAGAGCAGCAGTTGCGACATCATTAAAGACTAGAGTTGACTTTGAAGCACTGTTGACCAAATTAATAATGAGATGATCATACGAATCAGGTAGACTTTGAAGTAGGAGTTCGGCACGTTTTTTCTCATCTATATTATGCTCCATAGTCGAAAGCTAAGAGAATAAAGTCTTCAAGGTGTTGATATGCTCAGTCATCGAAGTTGATTCTGACTTACAAAGAGTGTAAAGTCTTCTCTTCAAGAAAATCTTGTTGTGTAGTGACTTGGCTTTGTATAAATTCGTCAATGTATCCCAGATTTCCTTTGCGGTTTGCATTTCTGAGATACTTGATAATACCTCATCTGCTAATGCTAGATGCAAATTTGCCATCGTATCACCATCCATCTTTTCCCATCTCTTATCATCAGAGATTTCTTCTGGTCTCTCTCCAATTGCTTCCAAGCAATTTCCCTTTCTTAAAATCACCTTTATCTTCATCTTCCATAACGCGAAGTTGCTCCTATTAAACTTCCCTATTTCAAATTTTGCAGCCATTTGTTTCACCCGTATAGTGCACAGTAACATCCCGGTATAGTAATGCAGAACCTGGAACAGTACTTGTGAACAGTACTCTGGAACAGTATTACTGAACAGTACTCTGAAACAGTACCAATGAACAGTACCACCAGAATAGTACCTTTGAACAGTACCACCGGAATAGTATACCCGGAATAGTAAACTTGAAGCTATACACCCGGAACAGTAAACCCGAAGCTCTGATACCACTGTTATAAAATAGATTCTCGCAACATAAATTTGAAATAGAAATAATACAATAATAGTAGACCATGGGCAAAGGATTTACGTGGTAAAACACTCTTTTGATTGAGGGAAACCTCCACGGGACAAAGAAAGGATTTTATTAGACTTCAGAGAATAAGAAATGGATACAAGAATAAAGGAAAGAGATACAAGAAAAGGATACAGAAAAAATGGATATCTAAAATGAGAAGAGAAGCTCTCTATTTATAGGAGAACTTCTCCGCGTTATTTATAAATAATAGGGTCCACGCGTTTTAATTTTTCACGCGTTCCACCGAAAATTTCTTTTCTTCTTCTCTTTCTTCCTTTCCCACTGAAAGCAATTTGTCTCCTTTCTTTTCTTTTCTTCTCTTTCTTCCTTTCCCACCGAAAGCAATTTGTCTCATTTCTTTTCTTTTCGTCTTTGTCTCCTCCTTTTGCCAACATTTGTCAACATGTGCCCACAAAAGTCAACAAGTCAAGGGATCAGTCTTCTCCAAGCAGTCCCCATATACTTCTCTATGAACATAAATTATGAAGCCAAAGCAAGAATACGCGTAGGTGAAAGGCCAGTTTAATCTTAGGATCCCAGTTGAAGCAATCAAGTAATTACTAGATGCTTTTCTTTCTGCATATATGTTATTTGCTTTATTCATTAATTAATTTGGTGAGTTAATACAATAATTCATAGTTTGCTTTCAAAACTATTATTTTAACGTAATACCAATAGGATTTGTAAACGTCTGATTATGGGTGAATGTTGGAGAAGTCTCTTTAATTTCCTTGACATGTAAGTAAATAATGCAAGAACAGTTTATTCAATTGTCTTTTGATAATTATTTTTCCTAAATAAAACAATTGGTAAGGTTTACCAATTATTCGTAAGGTCATGCTTCATTTTAGGAAAGGAAAGAGGGTGGGAAACGAAAACTAGAGTGAAGGAAAATTATATGAAAATTAATATTTCTTATAATATTAATAATTATTCATAATTAATTGTAACATTATTTAATAACTTATTTGAATAAGGTTATTTTAGAATTTATAAAAACTATGTAAGGTTAATTTAGTAATTTAATGCATGTTTTTCCTAAGGAAACTAAGTTTCCTGCCAATTTTGGAAGGAAATAAAAAATGTCAAAGTTTAGAGAGATTGGATTGTCGGGAATCCAATTTTCTTAGAGTATTAATCAAACCAAAAACGGTAAAAAAGTAAAAGCTGATATTAGTAAGAAAGGTAACTGGCATTCTTACAGGCATTTACTGCATATTTGCTAAATTCTGATAACAAGTGAATGAGAAATACCAATCCTTGGAACACCAAGGGCAGAAAGGCTATTAAGATTTCCAAGCTTTCCTCCCCTGGCCTTGGAAGACTGGTCAAGATCCCCTTGTATGGTGTTCAATAGCAGAAACCACAATATGCATTAATCCAAATGTAACAATGAGTGGTCAATAACAATAAATTACTTAATATTTTCTAGATTGGATTAATTAAAGTTTACTTTGTCGGCATCAATTTAGGATTTTTTTCAACCAATAATATCAGAGCTCCAGGTTATGAATTGAGAGAAGATGAATTTTCGAGATTGTGTATACACAAAAGAGATGGGTTACAATAATTACAAGTTGTAGGTGAAATGATTCTCACATAATAATTTTGGTAGAATTTTCATGATTGTACAGTGGTACTGTTCACGGTTGCATATTGTTCATGTAGGTTGCTGTTAATAAGATACTGTTCATATGACATTATTTATATGATACTGTTCACGTGACTTGATATTTAGATTGTTGATCTTTAGATGAAACACTCGCCAAGATAGAGATTGTTGGGATTATGGCTCGTTTCTTAATTCAAGTTGATTTCTACAAGACATAATAAAAATAGAAAGGAATTAATAAAAAAATAGAGTTATACAATAAATAGGAGTCCAACTCCTATTAGGAATAAATAATCTCTATATTGATATATAAATATAGGTGTTGAGAATCAATTTTAGTATGAGAGAGAAACTAGACATAAATGATAAACATCCTTGTGTGGACAAGGATATGAGAAGAGTGAAGAAAGGGATGTAAACGGCATCGGGATGGAGCAGGTGAAACGGAGAATAGTTTCAGGGCTCTCCGGGATTGAGTAGGTGAAACGGAGAATAGTTTCAGGGCTCTTCAATATTAGGTATTGGATAGAATACGAGGTTTGGTATGTGATCTCTTGTACTCTTTGTAAATTTATGTTTTAGTAGATTTATCTCTTTATCTGTGGATGTAGGTAATTGATGTCAGATCTCATTAAATATTGTGTCTTTTTGTATGATGTGATTAATAATTTCGATCATGTTAGTTGTTTGAGTTGTTCGTAGGCTCCTAGATCGGATTAATCAAAGTTTACTTTGTCGGTATTAACCTGAATTTTTTTTTTCAATAGCTTCAAGACATAGCATTTTACATAGATGACATACTGGATGAGTGGAACACTATGATAAAAAAATTGCAAACCGAGGAAGTTGAAAATGCTTCCAAGCCTTTGAGGAAGGTATGTTCCCTCATTCCTTACTATCTCTGTTGTTTTACAAGATTTGTTATGCGTTATGGCATTGCTATGTGAAGGTTTTGGTTTTGAAATTAGAGGGGTAGTCAATAAGGGTGAGACGGGTTGTGTTGATTTCAAGTAATACAAGGTTGCTTGTGGCAGTAATGATGTTCCAGGTGATGCGTGAGATGAATCCTTGCAAATTATTTAAAAAAAAAAAAGATTATGTAACTTCGGTTGATTCAAAAAAATTTAAGAAAAAGGGATGTGATAGCCTTTGAGGGCCTTTGAGGGCCTTTAAGGGTAAGTAGGGTTGCTTGGATTCCTAGCAACAAAGGGTTTTGGTGAAGCATTCTCATGACACTGATGGTTGTGTTAATAGTCACGATTAGGAGGCAAGTTGGTGGCTAAAGAGAAAACGAAATTTTTACGTTTATTTCTTAATTTAGTAAAAATGATAAGGATAAAATTGATATTCTATCCATTATAGATAGTCATTACTTAACAATAGTTTAATTTTTGGGGGTTTATTGTTAGTGTCAATTTATCGAATTGTTGACTGTTTTTGAGAAATTCTTTAGGGGGCTTAGAATCAATATCCTTTTTAATGATTACATAGACATGCATACCTTAGAAGAAAAATAAAAATGATTAAAAATAAATTAAATATTTTTACCAAGATGAGAATATTATAATAGAACTAAATATTAATTTCTATTATGTTTGTTGGGGTACCAACGATGAAGATATTGGTGGAAAACGATACAAAAAAAGTCATGATAATGAAGTCGTGCGTTACGTGGCATATCGAAAAGTTGCTGGGACCCAGTTGTTTGCCTCACATCAACCAAATCAAATCAAATCAATAGGCTCCTCTCTCTTTCAAAAGGCTAACTAAGCATCACCACGTGGTTCCCGGGCCCCACATATCAGGGAACGTTTCTTCCACAGGCCTTGTATAAATGTCTAAGGGGAGAGATTCCTTCCACAACTGTCTGAAATTACTCTATTATCCTCAAGTATGACTTGGAAAATGTTCACAGCCAGTCAGAGACGCTTCTTGGTTCCTCATTTGTCAAGGAAAGGAAAGTTATTATTGTGGTTCAAGACCCTAACCATCTCCATCTAGTTTTGGTGTTATCGGTTTTCATACGCTTGATTCATTCTTTAACAAGTTTTGGTCACATTTATAGAAGAACTTTCATTTTTCAAATTAATTTTTTTTTTCAACGTGAGTGTCTGGATTCCAAGACAATATATACTAAAAGAATTCAAACTTAAATTTAGGAGAAAATATACTTCTAAGTTTAAGGTCTCAACTATTAGGTTACACTTTTAGGGTTATCAAAATTTCTTAAAATTATTGAATTAATTTTACTATTAACTACTTATTTTCAATGCTTTTGAAATCATAAAATACTAATATCTAAAAAAAAATAAAAATTTTCATGGTTGCATATCATATGAGGATTTAAAGTCAAAGTTTTCTAAATTCACTTTGGCTTAATCCTTTTACATGTACATATCTTGTAAAATTTAGTATGTTTATGTATATGAATTATATTCAATTGTTCATGATTAATCAATTAAATATAAAGGTGATCTTTCTACTGAATGATTGATCAATCTTAATAGTTCTTTTATATAATCAAGATTTATGAACATTAAAGTGCTAATTAATAAAGTAGTCCAAATATATATATTTATGGACTTTAGTTAGCCAATTAAATGATATTTTCTATATATAAGGTCGGATTAATAAGCTTAAAATGTTTGTTTCAAAAAAATTAAACTTACATTGGTCAACTTGGGAATCACATTCTCTCTTTTCCTTCTTTTCCTCTATTTTTGTTTTCTCCATCTCCCTCTTCCTTCTTCACTCTTATTCTCATTTTTCTTTTGTTTTGTCCTCTCCCGTCTTCAATCCTCTATAGGATTTTTTTTAAGAGTTAATTAAATATAAGAATCAAAATAACCTCTTAGGAGATAGTCAAGATTGGGAGTGCTATTACTGAAATGAAAAGTGTAAATAGTGTTGGCTTCGACCATTAATTCTTCAACAACTTTTTAATATTCTCATTGAATTAATGCACCCGGCAGCCAATGACGGAATAGGATTCCCTTCTCTACCGTGTTAAGTGGAGATGAAGAAAAGTCGCTGCAAAGGCGACGAAATTGAAACAACTGTCAACACAAAAGCAACTTTTGTCGGGGGCATCCAACTCAAGAGCTAGATGATAATAGAACTAAATAATATTTTAATTGACTAATTAACATGCTTAAAGAATTCCTTTATATGCAGTATGCGAACTGAATGGAAGTTCACATTGCTAAGCGCAACAAATATTTCATTATTCTCAATCTTTGTTATTACCCTCTTAATTTGATTATGGCTGAAGCTCTTGTTTCAGCAGTCTTGGAGCATCTGATTTCCATCCTTCGCCAACAAGCTGAATCAGAGTTCCGGCTTGTGGTGGGTGTTAGTGAGGAAATCCAATCACTCACTAGCAATTTTCAGGCTATCCAAGCTGTCCTCGAGGATGCAGAGAGTAAGAGATTGAAGGAAAAAGCTGTAGAACTCTGGTTAGAGAAGCTTCAAGACGTGTCCTATGACATAGATGATGTGTTGGATGAGTGGAACACAATGATCGGAAAATCAAAAATCAAGGAAGTTGAAAATTCTTCTAAACCTTTGAGAAAGGTATGTTCCCTCATTCCTTACTATCTCTGTTGTTGTACACGATTTGTTCTGCGTTATGATATTGCTATCAAGATTAAGAACCTGAATCGAAAACTAGATGTTATTTCTTTGGAGAAAGATAGGTTCAGGTTTACGTCCACCAAAGGTCCTGAAAGTCTAGAGCATGAAATTACTACCTCATTTGTTGATTTAACGGAGATTTATGGAAGAGAACGTGATAGCGATACATTAGTAAAGTTTTTATGGAGTGAGAGTAGTCAAGGACCAAATCTTCGTATCATTTCTGTCATAGGCATTGGAGGAATTGGAAAGACCACACTTGCTCAACTAGCTTTTAATGATGATAAGATAAATGCTTATTTTGAGAAGAAAATATGGGTGTGTGTGTCTGATCCTTTTGATGAGATTAGAGTTGCCAAGGCAATCCTTGAATCTATTAATGGTGTTACACCAAATTTAAGTGAATTAGAAAGTTTGTTAGGACAGATACGTCAATCGCTCGCAAGAAAAAGGTTTCTTCTTATCTTAGATGATGTGTGGATTGAAGATTCTAAATATTGGGAAAAATTGAAGATTTCTCTTCAGTGTGGCTCTCAAGGAAGTAGAATCTTGGTAACAACACGTAAAGAGCTCACTGCAAGAGCAATGGGAACCTCCAATCTTATCTCAATAGGTGAATTGTCTAATGAGGAAAGTTGGTTGTTGTTTAGAAAAGTTGCACTTTCTCAAAGGGCCGAACCAGAGCTTAAGAAATTAGAACCTATTGGTAAGAAAATTGTAGACAAGTGCAAGGGCTTGCCTCTTGCAGTCAAGACTTTAGGAAGTCTCCTGCGTTTTAAAACAGAAACTGAAGAGTGGGAAAGAGTTTTAGGCAGTGAATTATGGGAATCAGAAGAGATAGAAAAAGGACTTTTTCCTCCTTTACTGTTGAGCTATTATGATCTACCATTTATATTGAGAAGATGTTTCTCATATTGTGCCATCTTTCCAAAAGATTATAATATAGATAAAGATGATTTAATCAGGTTATGGATGGCTCAAGGATATCTTAATATTGAAAGAATGACGGATATAGAATTAGTTGGTAAAAGGTATTTTGAAAAACTAGCAATGCGTTCATTTTTTCAAGGTTTTGATGATAAAGCCAAAAGTTGTAAAATGCACGATATAGTGCATGACTTTGCTCAATTTGTTTCAAAGAATGAATGTTTTATGATTAAAGCTTATGATAATGTAGAGTTACAATTTTCTAATAAAAAAGCTCGTCATTTAACGATAGTAGGGAACTCAATCCCTATTTCTACTTATGACGCGAAAAAATTGCGTACTCTAATTTCGTTTGAGAAGATGGGAGTAGATTTACCCAAATTGTTTGATCAATTGACATGTCTAAGGACATTAAATTTGAGTCATTGTTCAATTGAAAAAATACCAAGGGGAATAAAAAATTTGACACATTTGGCATATCTTAATTTGTCTTACAATGATAGGTTAAAAGAAGTGCCCGAGGCATTGTGTGATTTATATAATTTACAAACCTTGTATCTCCATGATTGTTGGAGACTTAAAAAGCTACATAGGGGGATAGTGAAATTAATCAATTTGAGGTATTTGATAAATTATAATACTTACGATTTAAGTTACATGCCAAGAGGAATGGAAAAACTGAGTAATCTCAAGACATTAGATAAACTCGTTATTTGCAGTGAGGGTCATGGTGACAAAGCGTACAGTCTTGACTTCTTGAAAAATTTGAACAACCGTAGAGGAAGTTTTGTTTTAAAAGGATTGGGAAATGTTAGTGAAGTTAAAGCAACAGAATTTAAGAGTATGAAAAACCTCCTTGATTTGAGATTATCATTTGATAAACTGGGTGAAAAGAGAGGTATGAATAAGGAGAGTGAAGCAATTCTTGAAGCCTTGCAACCACCTCCCAATTTAGTGAAGTTAAGGATACAGGACTATGAAGGCAAAACTATGTCCCCTGGTTGGATGGTATCTTTGACCCATCTGAAGGAGTTACGGCTTCATAATTGCATCAATGCGGAGTATTTGCCTCTTCTAGGAAAATTATCAGCTCTTGAATTTTTAGAAATAGTTTCTATGGAGAGTGTGAAAAGAGTGGATAATGAATTTTTGGGAATAGGAAACGGCTGCAATATCTTCCCCAGATTGGAATTTCTTCTATTTGAGTTTATGAATGAATGGGAAGAGTGGAATATTAGCAAGAGGGGAGATGAAAATATTACGATCATGCCACGTCTGAGGGAGTTGTTCCTTCATAAGTGCAACAAACTGAAGTCGTTGACAACCCTCAGCAAACTGGCCGTCGAATCTTGTTCAATTCTAATTCCAGACAAACTGGGGATATTTTCATACAGAGGTAACACGGTGTTCCCCAATGTGAGAGAGTTAACCCTCTCTGATACCAACAGTTGCGAGAGTTTGCCTCCTTTGGGAAATTTATTATCCCTCGAGTCACTTACTATAGAGTATATGGATAACGTAAAACGAGTGGGTAATGAATTTCTGGGGATAGAAAGCGGTAGCAGTATCAACTCATCTATTATTATCTTCCCCAATTTGAAAGAACTTCAATTTCGGTTTATGAAAGAATGGGAAGAGTGGAAAATTACAATGAGAGACAAAAGTGTTACAGTCACGCCATGTCTTCAATCCTTGGCTATTATCAGGTGCCCCACATTAAAAGCACTGCCGGGTCAGATCCTTAGAAAGCCAACTCTGCAGCGATTGAAGATATCGTATTGCCCTATCTTAGAAAGGCGTTATCAAAAGGAAGGAAAGGAATGGTCCAAGATCTCCCACATTCCTCACACCTCTATTGATCCTCTTCCCCTTGATGATTCAGCGAATAGTCCTGATCAAACGATTGATGACTTGGAGAGCTCCAGTTCATCAGTTGTTGCCTACTCTGCAAAAGACGATAATGAAGGTGGAGAAATAGACTCAGAAGGAATTCTGTTACATCAACATTGAGTATTCATTTCATTCCAAAATAAATAAATAAAGATGGCATCAACCCACTGGTAATTTCCTCTCCTTCTTCTTCTTTCTTTAGTTTCCTCCTTCTCCACTGGTACTTTAATGAAACATGATCAAGTTTAACTTCAAAGAAAAAATGTGGAAAATTATATGAATGAGTTTGAGTTTTTTTTTTAATATTCATAATTGAAGATGCTTTTTCACAGGCTATTTGCAGCAGAAAATATATATTGTGAGGGACAGGCAGGCATCTGGTGTTGATTTTCATCAGTAATGAAGATGTTGGTCAAATTGCCTCATCATGTCAAGAAACTGCTTATTTACATAATCTTGCATGCTATTAGAAGACGACCTTTCTACATACAACGACCAGAATCAGGGGAACCAACTGCTTGCTCTTTAATGATGGGAAGTTTGGGCAGAATCACAGATGGCTTAAATGAAGAAGTTATTCTAGTGAGTTCTTTGCAATATACTTCGCTTCTGTGGAGTTTGAAAAGCTCTTAATTTCTTTGCCCATTTTTCACTCTTCTAGGTATTAAACTTTTCTAGCTTTTCCATATCTTATATATGTGTTTCAGGTGTTGGTTTATAGGCATTGGCTAAAGCTTTCTCGTTTTTCGAGAACTGAATGTTGCAGGCTACAGAATAAATTTGAACGTACATCCTAGTCCAGATATTTGTTAAAGTTGATTAATTTGAACATCCTAGTCCAGAATAAATGCAAATCAACTAATTGTCCAAGCGTCTTAGGCTTTAGTTTCATGTTTAGGTACGTAGCTTTGTAAATTTTATTATCCCCTTTCTTTTTATTTTAGCTATAAATAAGTTAAATTAGTTGCTGTTGAAGTGAAATTGCTTTTTTAGAGGATGATTTTTTTTTTTCCTTCTTGTGAAATTTAAGTGTTTTGATTTTTAGTTTTCATATTGTTGTAGGGGTTTTATTTGCATTTCTGAGCTCAAATTTTGCTGTTAGTAGGAAAATTTTTGTGCTTTTTTAGATGCGGGTACTTTGGTTGTCTATCATGCTCTCATAATTGCAAGCTTTTATCCATTTTCTTCCATTTTTAGAGCTGATCCAAGGAGTTTCTGGAATGATTTTTCTTAATTTTACTATAATTGGTGAGTTTTGGCATTAATTTACGATTCTTTTGATTGGCCGGTTTGTCAATTATAGTAAATTTTACGCTAATAATTTAAATATTATTTCCAGTGCCACGGGATATGATAGATTAGCTAATGTTTTTTATATTAATTTTACAATTTCTTGTTGTAATTTATAAATATAATGTTCAAATACTATTTTTATGTTTTATTTCCAATTTTTACATCACTTTTACAATTATTATGCTTTATTTTTAAAAAATTATGTTGAATTACATGACCTATATGATACTTATATATTTTAAATTAAACTTACTATTTCATATCATAATTTATAAATATGATGTTAATCTACTATTTCTATGTTATGTTTTCCAAATTTTTTTTTTTTTGGGATGACGAGAGAAAACCCATCCACCATGGCAAGATCCACAGCTAATGGTTAAAACCCCCCGACTAAACCAGTGCTCTTACAGTTATTATGTTGCACTTAGAAAAAAGAAGTGACAATACTCTACTATTTAATCAATTAATTATTCTCCTATAGAAGCATTAGTTTCTCATTAAATTTGGGTGCTTTGTGCAGGGTTTGAAATCAGATTTGGAGAAGGCTTCTCCAGCATTGGGCCGTTGTGCAGTTTACTTGAAAGAGTCTTGTATTGATTTCATTTTATTTTCATCGGTATTTACACTCCTTGATAGCTTACTTGTTTATGTTAACGCAATTTTTAAACTTACTCTCAAATAATTCAGAATATTGTCCTGATTTAACTATTCGGTTCATTAAGGAAATGATGCCAGAATAGAACAGAGGGCACAGTGATATTCTGATTACTTTGATATGGGCATATTGTATGGATATTCATAATCATGTACTTTTGAGGTTGTTTATGCGAATTGCTATCATAAAAGGTCAGGAAAAGAACATGCTAGCTGACTTTGGACTCCAGGAACATGGATGAGAGTGGAGAATATAAGAAGGTAAGAGAGTGATTAGTTTAAAAACTTTCCTATGAATATAGGTGATTTACATAGGTACTTTTCAGAACACATTACCTATGAATGGAACTGTTGCTGTCTTGATACAAAGGCAATTCTTGGTAGCATTCGTATTCTATTGAAAGTATTTGTTTTCCCTAAATTCTTCTGGACCAGGACCGAAACCTGCTAATTTCCTGTTCTATTTCTTTCATAATCGATCATTTGGTTTTATATTAACTACCCCTTTTTTAATGAACCATAAAATTATTGTCAGATTTTCGGCCAAAGAAGATGATATGTGTCATCTCTTGAAGTACTTTACGGCATGGAACAGTGGTTTTAGGTCAAATATTCAACCACCTACGAGGTAAAAGAAGATTTTAGGCTTTGTTGTGAGGTATCAACACATCTCATTATTTTATTAATATTCAATGCTCTCATTTCTGTAGGGAACTTATCAGACATAGTATACGGCATAAAAAGGAACCCAGTCATACAATGAAACATTGTCCAAGCTAATGGTTTCAAGCATGCAGATTGGACCATTTAATGAAATGCAAGTGGCGACTCGTAGCAAGACCGAAGGGTGAAAAGGCTTAATGTATATGAGTCCCAACTCTTATGTGCGCACTTAAAACTCATCTGTTTGGTTTTACTTGGAGCTTGCAGTATCTACCTCTTTGTTTCAGTCTCAAGCTGCTTATCAGATAGCCTGGCCTGCGTATGAAGGAAAATAATCACACCTCCAATGGTGCATGAATGTCCACGGAAAGGCAACAAACCAAAGCCGTTACTCAGTAACAAGAGCGAGAAGAATTGGGGGCCTTAATTGTTCCTCTCTCGTGTGTATTCAACCATTGGAAATTGTAGGACCTTTTGGTTGCCATTCCTCTTAAAACCAATTGGTGATAGGAGAGCACAACCCAATTCCTTTATGGAATTCGACATCGCACCCCGCAAGACCTATTCTAAGAGTGGTCGCAGGGAGCAGCATTGTGGAACCTCCAACAATCCCTCTCTCACGATGACACTCCCACGACTCGAACCCATGACCATGGCTCTGATACCACTTGTAGGACCCTTTAGCTGCCATTCCTCCTAAAACCAATTGGTGATAGGAGAACACAACCCAATTCCTTTATGGCATTTGACATCGTATCCCGCAAAGCCTGTTCTAATTGTGGTCGCAGGGAGCAGTATTGTGGAACCTCCAACAGAAATGGAGCTTATATATATTAACTACCTTTCTTTTTTGAACCATGTAATTATTGTCAGATTGGACATGGACTGTTTCACAAAGACTTTGTTCATATTTCCAATGGTAAGTAATTAAATGTTAATTATTTCTACTAAGAAAGTGATTTATATATATGTGTTGTGTGTTGGGTAGACCATGTAATTAACTAATTTTGTTTATCTCCATGCATGAAGTACTTAAATTTTTTAATTTTTCAACTTGATGATTAGTGATGTTTTCAAAAGTTTATCAAAAGTCAGGGGAGGTAAAAAAGTTATCAATAGTACTACTTTTATTCACATCATTCCATATGGGGTAATTTATCCAACCCCTTAAAGTTTGAGAAAATATTCTCACATTCCCATATGTATCACTAGCCATCAAATAACCCCTTGTCTTTTAATTAAAGCATGTCAAAACTCCTATTCTCATTAATTCATTGTCAGTCACTCATTTTATTCTCTCCTTTTTTATCTTTTGATTTTGAGGAGAGGTGAGAAAGTATAATTTTAACTTTTGAGAAAAGGTTAAAAAAATTGGAACAATTTGAAAAAAATAAATTAGTTCTAGAAGCTTCTAGACTTGTGAAGGTTAAAAATAATATTTTAATATTTCTAGTTAATTTTAATGAAATTCATTAACGTCAGGGGGTTCTTTCATGGTGATCAAAACATATGGGTCCATGGGCTTTTATAAATATAGATAATCTTAAAGTTTATCTTGTCTAATCTCATCAAAATAATTATTAAAATATTTTAAAAATTATGTTAAATTATTTTAGTAAATTTAATGAATCTAGATATTTTGATTAATTAATTGATTTAACACGTTAGATAGTGATACGATTATTTAACTACCTGAAAAGGAATCACCACTACCCTATCTTCCACAACTTGACGATTATGGCATACCTAATGAGAAAGAAAAATGATGACAAAAAACAATAATATCTAAACTTGTCTAATCATTAACCTTTTTTAGTTTGGGCTTAGAAACCGAGGCTCAACTGGATGTGAATCGAAGAAACTCTTACTCTGCTGCATTAGAGGATCGTTTCTTTAATATATCCTTCATGTCAGAGACGAGAGGAAGCTTCAAAGAAACTTCCTTTAATATTTCCTTCGTGTCAGAGACGAGAGGAAGCTTCAAAGAAACTTACTCCAAAATTAGTCAATTCAGGAGACTTAAAGAAAATTAGTCATGTCAGGAGGCTTAAAGAAATTGTCGATGGTGACGTGTCACTGAGAAGCAATTACAAGCATACATAAAATATCAAGATGATAATAGAAACTAAATAGTGAAGTTTATATAATTTGAGAACCTTGGAAATTATATACATAAAATATCAAAAAAAATTATACATAAAAATGGATACAGTCGAGATATCTTATGGGTTAAAAGAATTGCTTGAGGCATCGTGTGATTTATACAATTTACAAGCCTTGGATCTCTATAAATGGGAGAATCTTGAAAAGCTACCTAAGGGGATAGTGAAGTTAATTAATTTGAGGCATTTAATAAATTATGGGAATGATTGTTTAAGACACATGCCAAGAGGAATGGAGAAACTACCTAATCTTAGGACATTAGGTAAACTCGTTATCAATAGTGATGGTCATGACAACAAAGCATATAATCTTGACTTTCTGAAAAACTTGAACCAGTGTCAAAAACCTTTTCTTTTAAAATGATTGGGAAATGTTAGTGTAGTTAAATCAACGTAGTTGAAGAGCATTAAAAACCTCCTTAATTTCAGAAATCAATACCTCAACACTTTAATAGCTTTGTTCGATTATAGCAGCATCACCCCTCTCATTCTCATTGTCTTTGCTACCTTTCTTCATTTTTGGACAAAACTTCCTAATATGCCTTTCTTCATGACAATGATAGCATTTTATTATTTTCTTCCTTCTAGATTTTGACCGAGAACTACCCTTTCCCTTTTGGTTCTTATTCACAGGTCTATCTCTAACATTTAGCTCTTCTCCTGTGTGCTCACCACTTTGCTCATTTCTTCTCTGAGGATCTTTTGAATTCAATGTATCAATCACATCCTCTAATGATAGTGATTCCCTATCATGTTTCAAAATATCCACAAATGTCTTATATGATTTCAGAATAGAATGCAACAACACCAGTGCCTTATCTTCAACCTCATATTCAATGTGAATATTTTTTAAATCAAAGCATAGTTTATTAAACTCATCGATGTGCTCCTGTAAATTCTTTCCCTCCACCATTTTGTATGTAAATAATTTTGCTTTCAAATGTAGCCTACTGGACAGAGTCTTAGTCATGTAAATGCTTTCAAGTTTTAGTCATACCTCTGCTGCGGATTTACATTTTGAAACCTCCCTCAACACTTTATCACTCAAGCTGAGAATCAACATGTTGTAGGCCCTCTTTATAATGTCTTTCTTCTTCTCATCACTGTACCTTTCAGGCCTTTTACTTTCACCTTCTAGAGCTTCATCTAGTCCCATATTTTCCAGCAAAGTAAGCATATTCATTTTCCAAATGGCAAAGTCATTTGTTCCGTCAAACTTCTAAAGCTCAAGCTTCGTACTTGACGTAGCCATTCCGATGTCTTTGACAACCACCTACAGAACTCACACTTTCCAACAACCAAGAACTCTAGAGAACTCCAACCAACAACCAAAGCTCTGATACCAGTTTGTTACGCGGAAGCACACAAACCCAAAGTAAACATAAATCAAGAAAACCAAAATCCAAAGCAGGGAACCCAAAAAAAAGTTAATGTAGGATGCAATAAAATAGTAGGAAGCTGAGGAGACACGAGATTTATATTGATTTGGATCAAAATTCGATCCTACATCTAGTTGTTGAGTACAACCATCCACTATGAAGAATCTAGAATTATAAGGGAGATAATACAAGATTACAGAAGTAAAAATACACTTACTTCTCTTTCTCTCTGTCCTTTCTCTCTCTAGAATGGGCCTCTCTAGAAAAACTCCTCTATTTTCTCTCTTTTTCTCTCTCGTTATTTCTCACTCTCCTCCTCAAGAAAATAAAGTGCCCCGTTGTATATACAAAGGACAAATAGTGAAAGAAAATGACCTAAAATACTAGGTGTCAGGTCAGCGACGCGAAGTCTCTGACTTGTTAATCTACAGGTTCATTGCAACCACACCGTGGCATATAACAACATCATGGCATATAACAACATCGCACCATAGCACCAACTTTCTGGAACAAGGGCGTTGTAACGTAGATCAACATTGCGCCTTGGCGCTAACTCTTTGGAAAAATTGCACTGCAGCATAGGTCCTTACCGTAACGTGCCACGGCATAAAAACACTATCCAGACCTCTAATTTGATTTAAACCACAAGGACATTGTTCTCCAGGCGTTTCCTCAACATCCCTGGCCCACAGCCTATCATTTCGAACCTGTGCTTGCAAGTTTCTGAAGCATTTTGATTTTGAGCCTATGAAAAATCTCTGTTGATTTTATCTTAGATAAATGTAAACCAAATTCAGCAAGATACCAACCACTTCTTCCCCTTTGGCCTCCATCCAGTGAGAAGTAAATGGGGTTCCTTTTTCAAATTCAAAAGGGCCAAAAGTTCTTCTATGTTGCTCTTAAACGTAAGTGATCTTATCATATTGGTCACTCACACTGATTAGGACCTCCTCTGGCATGGCGGCTTATTCTGAAACAAACGAAAATTTATTAGTGGCTTTCAACTACTTTGTAAACTGATACCAAAAGCCTTCTATCACAAAAACAAACACTGAACCATAAGATCAGAAAACTAGATAGAGTGAGAATTTGAGAATACCTTAGCCGTCTGATTGCCTCCAACACCTCTCCTAGTGTGATCTCTCTGACTCTGATCCCATGGTATTGGTAGGTCCCATCATCCCAATTGGTTCCTCCATTTCCTCCCTAAGGTCCCACCTGTATGAGCTTTCCCAACTTCTTACAACTCAAAATTAATATCTGAAATAAAAGAAGAAATGAATATTGCAACTCATATATAAATTGCTGCTAATACTGATTAAGGATATTGAAATATGGTAAGCAAGAATAAATACTAAAAATATTAAATTAGTAAGTAAAAAAATGTTGTTTTGTCAATTGAAGGATTTAGAATAATTTATATATAATTTAGACTAAAAATTCTGCTTCATTCAACCCATAAAAGAAGAGATAAACAAAAGGACAATTGATGAGAACACTTGAGATTGGAAGTAACCAAAAAAAAAAAAAAAAAAATTTTGCTCTTCTGGATGACTTTCAACTATTTTGCAAACTAATACCAAAAGACCAGTAACTANAAGAGATAAACAAAAGGACAATTGATGAGAACACTTGAGATTGGAAGTAACCAAAAAAAAAAAAAAAAAATTTTGCTCTTCTGGATGACTTTCAACTATTTTGCAAACTAATACCAAAAGACCAGTAACTAAATATAGAAAGAATTTGAGCAGAACTCAGCCGTCATATAATCCCAGAAAATTGGGTTTATAAAGATGAAATAGCACAAATTATGCATCAGAAGTTATATTTTCTGAGACCAAATACTATTCGGAGAGTTACTTTCCTGATCAAGAAGCAAACAGATTATTTACTCCAAAATTTTCCGGTGATCTTTAGAGCCAAGAGAGACTTCTTTGAAATTAGTTTAATAATATAATTTAACAAGAAAGCTAAATAGTTTATCCAGGCAAATTTATAAACTGGATCAAAACCTACCAGCAAGACGAGTTTCAACTTGCTTCGAAGATGTACATTCATTTGAGCAACATCTTCTTCTCTAACTTGAAAGCTACCACAATTACGAGTTTCAGATTGACGAAGGATTCTAATGTAGTATAGCAGTTTATCTATTACACATACACAGACAATAAGAAATGTAAAGGATCAACGTCAAATTAACACCAAAAAAAAAAAAAAAAAGTAAAAGCTGATAAGGTAACTGACATGCTTACAAGCATTTACTGCATATGTGATAAATTCTGATAACAAGTGAATCAGAAAAACGAATCCTTGGAACATTAAGGGCAGAAAGTCTATTGAGATTTTCAAGCTTTCCTCCCCCGGCCTTGGAAGACTGCCCAAGATCCCCTTGTATGGTGTTCAATAGCAGAAACCACAATATGCATTAATCCAAATATAACAATGAGTGGTCAACAACAATAAATTACGTAAGTAAATATACTAAAATTTCAACCTAAAGTGAGCGCTGTCAAACAGAAATATAATTATGCAGCTTAATTCAAGAATATTTTTCTGAATGTGTTTTATTAATAGCTGTCTTAAGCTAACTTTGATTGATGTGACCCTAACTAAGCTGATCAAATCAAACGAAGTTCCAAAAATTTCAGAAATGATGGTGACATCTAAGTGGAGTACCAGTGCTCAGTGGTGGGTGCTACGGTTCTGGACAACAAATGAACAATCTCAAAGTTGTATATGAGACCTAGTGCTGAGAAAACATAAGTTTGTATGAAAATTGAGATGAAGTTTGCTAAGAAACAAAGAAACCAAATCTAAATTAATGAGAAGGAAGAAGAAAGAAAAATACCTGGAGATACAAACTCAAGTGGGAGAAAGATAATGCGAAATGAAACTGAAGATGGCAATTTTTTTTCTCTTCCTTTGATGTGGCGACAACCTGAGAAAAAGCAAATAAGTGAAAAAATTGTCAACTTTTGTGCTAATGCACTTTTTTTCCCTGTAGTGATCCAAAATTTTCTCTACTTCTTATAATATAGAAAAGTAGCCAATTGAAATGGAGAACAGAGGAAATTACCCGTGGGTTGACGGCATTTGCAGCTTTTTGAGAACGTCAAGGTAGTCTATTTGTAAGTATGCAAAATCAATGTTGAAGTTCAGCATTTGAGAAATGACAACGAGCTATCAGTTCTCTAAAGTTCTTTCGAGAAGAAGACATTCAAAAATGATCTTCTTCAATGTTGTCATGCGACGAAGGTGGTTCGGTATTGACATTAAGTTGGGGCAGTTAAATATTTGCAAGGTTCGAAGACGTGGCATAATTGTAATACTTTCTTCACTCGTAATCTCATATTTCCACTCTTTCATTCTGTCCATTTTCCGAAAAGAGAGAGATCTCAAGTTGGGAAAAGCAACAATTGATGACGATGATGGCGTGGTGCCAGTTGCTATTCCCAAAAATTCATTACCCACATTTTTTACACTCCTCATTTCCCATATGAAAAGAAATTCAAGAGATGGCAATTGACCCAAAGGAGGCAGTTTCTCACATTTTTTGCACCTATCAAGATATAAAGCTCTCAATGTGGTTAATTGCATTATCCAATTAGGAAACATAGAGGTACCTCTGTACTTCACAATTCCTAATACCTCTAGATTTGGATGTGGTTGCAAGGCCTCAAGCAGTACTCCATGGTTCTCATTCCTCCTCCCCCAAAAGTTTAGACTCAAAGAATGCAAGTTTTTCTTATGGAGTTCTAGTCCCTCAATCTTAGAAACATCTGTCACATTTCCCAATCCTTTCATACCTATATTTTCAAGGCGGTTGAATTTTTTCAGACAATCAAGAGAGCATGCTTTGTCACCATAGCCATGATCACTTGAAACAAATTCGCTTAATGTCTGAAGTCCAGTTAATCTTTGAAAACTTTTTGGCATATATTCTAGGGAAGTCTTGGAGTTTACCAAATATCTCAAGTTAATTAACTTTCCCATTCCTCGAGGAAGTTTTCGGAGACTCTTACATAGGTTGATATCTAAGGTTTGTAGATTGCACAGCTCACATATTGTTTCAGGCAATTCTTCTATGTCTTCATTGTTGGACAAGCTCAGATACCTTAAATGTATTAATTTTTCTATTCCTTGTGGAAGTTCTTTGATTAAGCAATCACTCAAAACTAATGACCTTAGACATCTCAACTGATCAAATAATTTGGAGTAAGGTATCTTAGGTTCATTAATTTGACAGTCGACCACAAGGCTACGTAGTGAACTTCTTTTGGTGTAAATAGAGCTAGGAAATGAGGTACTTCCCCCAATCTTTATCATTGAATGTCGAACTTTTTCATAAGAAGGTTTTATTTCAAATTCTTTGACACCATCAACCTCTATAGTAAAACATTCATTTTTGGTGAGAAACTGAGCAAAATCATGCATTTTAAAGCTTTCTATGTTATTATCAACATCATTTTTTTCAAAATCTTGAAAAAAAGAGCGCATTGCTAAGGATTCAAAACACTCCTCACCAACTAACCTCATATCCTTATTTTTTTCGGTTGTCAAATAACCTTGTGCCATCCATAACCAAATCAATTGACTTTTTTTAATAGTATAATCCTTTGGAAAGATAGCACAATAAGAGAAACATTTTTTTAATATTGGGCGCAAATCATAATTGTTAGAAATTTTATATTTCTTATATTGGACTGACATATTAATAACGATATATATTGTGCACTGTCAATTTTTTGGATANTATTGGTACAGCCCATTTTGGTTAAGATCAATTAATTAAATAAATTATTGGGCTTTAGACACATCTCATTTATGTTTATTTGGTATGGACCTTAAATGTGTAGAGACCATGTATTTTATTTATTTTTATGATGGGCCAAAATAAAATAAAATACAAGAAGGTATAAAT
>JANKKB010029169.1:0-20345 GCA_026225775.1 Bursera palmeri | reverse complement strand
AGGTGGGTGAGGGAGGTGGCTTCCGGTAAAGAAAATAAAAGAAGAAGATGGGGAAGAAGCGAAATGGGGCCTGGAAGAGATGAGAAGAGAGAGATGATGAGAAGGAAGGAGGGTAAAATGGGATTTCGTTAGTTTAAAAAAAAATCGGTCATAACGGCTGTTAAGTGCTTGGGGCTAAGTGTTAGATTATGAAAATATTAGAGTTACGGTTTTTACAAAATCTATCTGGGGCGTCAAAGCCTTTCCCCTATAATTTTATGTCGAGTCCCCACCAATATCGCAGATGGGACTCTCTATTTGAGTGACGTTTTTAATTTTAATTTTTATGATGGAAAATTTTACCTAGTAATTTTGCGGTTCAGTAAAGACTAGCCCCACAGGTGATTTTAGCAGGGACATCTGTCCCGGATGCCACTGAAAGAGTTGTTATTTAATGATAAAACTGTACAGCAAGAAGTGGTCATTCCTGGAGAGCATTCTATTACAACATAGCATTTATCAAATATAAGGTCGTTTCTCTCATGTAAAATCGATGTCAAATCTCACATTTACGTTTCGTATTGTCCTTCTCATATTTTCTACAATTTAATAATTATTTATTGTATTATTTAACTTGTATTTAACCTATGATTCAGACAACATAGCACGTGGTTGAGCCATAAACTCTTTAAGAGTGTAAAAATGGGGAATTAACTCTCGTCCTTTCATGATTTTTTTTTTCAAAGGCAGTTTGTTTATTATTTTATTATAAGCGAATGATTGCTATAGGTAGTACAAATGTATTTATATCTTTTTGTCAGTAAAAAAAATATATGCTAAGTGAATATAATTTTTATTATAATTTTAAAGAGTCTGTTTTAGTTTTAATAAAATAGAATAATTAGTTTGATAAAAAAAAATTATGACAGATAGAGATAAATATCTTGTTTAAAAATACACCAATTACTAAGGATTTGACCGAAAGTATGTTAGATTAATTAAAAAAAAAAAGATAATTATCCATCAAATGATTGAAATCAATATAATAACTAAATTAATATTAATCAAAATATGATAGAATTAATGTATGTTTTAACTTTATTTAAACCTTAAAAAATAGAACTCTAATCATTAAAATTATTAATATATATTAAAAGTTATATTTTATTTAATATTTAATTATACTTAATAAGTTTTATAATAAAAACATAATTTTTAAAGATAAATAAATTATTTTTATAATAAAATATATATTATTTAAAGATTTAATATATAACCTTAAATCACAAGTTAAAAATACCTATTCAAATATTAGCATTTCAATGCCTCGAATTACACTAAACCATACCTACGGCCTTCTGGAAAGGTGGCGCAGTGAGGGAGTTTTAACTTTCGTTGTAAACAATAAGTGTCACGTGGCAAGCAGCAGCTGGCTCTCGTAAAGAGAAGGGACCACATCCAAACAAAAGTATCTGTTACATCGTACGTCATATGCATTGCCTAATCAGTCAACTCAAAATTACTATTACACCACGCGTTCAGCGTACGAAAAATCAACTAGGGAGAGGAGACAAATTTAATAATTATAAAATTTAAAATTCTCATTAAAAAATTATATTATATTTATAAATTTTATATATAAACTATTAAATAAAAATTAACTGATATTATGTATTTATTCATTAACATAAGTCAATATTAAATGAGATGATTTTCCATATTTACTGTTCAATCACTTTATAATAATATCAATTTGTATACAAAATTAATAAATTTAATATTACTCTAAAAATAAACATTAAAATACACATACAAGTTTGTAAATTTTAAACATTTAGGAAACTTTTTATAAAATTATAAAAAGGGGCATTTTTGGTTGTATATTATTAAATATGTAGGGGTATCTTTTGTTAAATTACATATAGAGTGTTATCAACCCAGGCCCCAGATTAGCTCAGAACCTAAATGCAATCATCTTATAAATGAGGGAAAAGCAGATGTGTTCGCATGCAGCTGGCTTTCATTGTATTAAATGAGACGACAATCCTAATCAAGAAAGCTGTTCTTGAACATCTGGAGCTCAATGTATGTTGTAGCCTTTTGCAATTAGGTAGTGGAAAAGCATTCTCATATGATCATATCAAAGGGATTGAATTTAATTTTCCAAATTTATAAAGAAGGAAGAGAGAAATTCTGAATTGAGTTGGATTTACCAAAGTATTATTATATATATAGTACTAGCCAACCTTAATACAAGAATAGGCATGAACATAACACAATCATCATAAACAAACAGATGAATCATGGACCACCATTATTCTCTCTTAGGTTTACGGCCTAGTATTCGATATCATTGTGCTGTTTGTCACAGTATAAGTGACAAAAACTAAACTTTTGATGGGTCCATGAGTCCAAAGCATTCAAGCTCACCACTATTTATAAGTATATTTAATAAGTTAATATATATATATATATTATATGATTAAAGATTAATTCATGGGCATTTTGGTTTGCCCTTGGAGTTCTTCATGTCTCTGTAGCAGGGGCACTCGTGCTTGTTCCCGTAAGTCCCAGATGGAACACACTTGCACTTCTCGCAGCAGATTCCACAATACTTCAAGCACCGGTCCTTCACTCCTGCTTTTGCACACCTTGCCCCGCACTTCGAGTCACAGAACGCTGTTCATCATGAACTTACGAGTTCAGTTAACATAACCGAAAAACTAGATGTTCACAACAAATAAACAAGAATTGCATTCAGAAGTACGAAATCTTAAGATAAAGAGTTATTAGTAGATTGCGCTAGTACTAGTTTCTGACCTGAACCGGCCATTGAGACCTCAAACAAAGAAGAAGTGAGAACAAGAGACACGAGGAGGAATGCAACAAAGAAGGGCTTCATTTTATTAGCAGAAAGTATACAGTCGTATCTTAACAAAGCTCTGAGGGCTTCTGACGGAGTGATACTTCAGAGCTTGTGCAAAATTAAAGGGCGTTCGTGGGGTTATTTATAGCGAGGAAAAGGAGTAGGTGAAAGGTTAGGAAAGTGCTCTGCAGTGAAAAATAAACAAATGCCCCCACAACAGATTACAGACTGTCGTGTGGATTTGGTGAAGCTTGGAATCATCTGGAACTAATCGATGCTTCAAGTTTCAAGTAATTCAAAAGCCCAACGCGGCGCATTATAACTTCATCAACACTATCAATTACCTATACCCTTAATTACATGTATTTATGGCTCAACATAGACTTCTTAATGGCCTATTTATGATAGATTCTTTAGCTTTTCATTATTAATACTAACGTGGCCTTCATTTATTGGGGTCTTCTTTATGCGAATCTGATACATATATAATAGAAGATGTAGTAAAAGGAAGCTTAAATTTGTCTTTAATTGGCTGGCACACAAATGCTGAAGTGAAGATTACTTGAAGCTTCCATTTTTACTTTTTCTTGTTTTCTTTATCTTCCTCCTGTTGTCTATAAGATAGTTTTGTAAAAGCAATAATATTGCTTTACCTTCCAAGCAAAAGCAGCAGGAGGCATAAGTGACCTTTTCAAGGGCATGTAATGAAAGTTTTCCCAATTGAAAAGTAGTAGTCTTAATTAAATTAAATCTCTTCCAATTAATGTGATGATGATAGCTGTTGCTTATTTAGGTTTAAGTATGATTACAATCCAAAGCCCATAGTTTCACAAGGCATGGTCATTACTTGAAATCCTGGCCCTGGATTTACAGATTATTGAAAGCTATGCTTTCCTTTAGCCATTTTAGGCTTGTCAGTTCCATGATCATACGTTGCGTATCGATGCCTCCACTTTGAATGAAAAAGAAAAAAAGAAGCACAAGTGGGCTGGGTTCCACAATGATACTCCAACTGTAAAATGAAATCTAGTTGAAAACAAGTCAAAACTCAAAAGATTACTAAATCTTCTTCATCATCTCATTAGTAAGGAACATGTAAAAGATGTTACTGGAAATTTGGGGTTTTGGATTTGGAAAGTGGCATGGACAACACAGCTGTGTTCAATGGTAATTATATCATTTTTTTTTTTTTCAATTTTACTGTAAAGATAAATAAAAGAAGTCTCTGGAATGTAGAGGAATGGAAAAGGATAGATGCAAGATGGCTGTCAACTACTCCTTCTGTATCAAACCGGCGCCAAGGAAGGTGCATGGTCGGCCCTGCCTTTTGGCTTTAAAAGTGTGACATGTCACGTGATCGGTTAGGATCTCAGATTTTATTTATTTATTTTGTGAGGGGGGTTATATATGCCAATTCATCGATTTCTGAAACTTCCACAGAATGAAGAAGCGAAAAGTATGTGAATCCGCAGACGCAAAGTATTCCTTCTGCTTGTAAGATAATATATAATCAGCCACATGTATATGCTTAGTCAATAAATATGAATGATCTTCCCTTCCATGACCCTTTACTTACGAAAAATTAGTATGGTGGAAGTCTATCATGTTACTGATTTCGATGGATCAAATTAATTGTATATGATCAGTCACCCCTCTTTCTTTCACAATTCTGACAAAAATGCATATGATCAGTAACTAATTAAATTTTAATGATATATTTGCATACATATAGTTAAATATGATTCCAAGTAGGCTCATCCAAATTTATTTAGAAATAGTCTGCAAATTGGTGTAAACATTAACGTCCCTCAGACCAATTATATGTTCAATTGTCTTTTTACGCTTTTTGATAGGAAAATTTTTATTTTCTTTTCCTTTTGGAATGGAAGACCGATTATTACATAAATGATTCATGTATTTAAATTTTAGCTTGTACAGATAACTTGGTTGAATGCAATATTGTTTGCAGGGAAGCAGGTACTGAGAAACTCTCACCTGATCAACACACCTAACAAAGAGTAGTGGCAGCTGTAAAGCAAACACCCAGATGCTTTGCTGTAGCTTCTCGTCATTCCTCTGTCAAATGAATATAATGTTCTGCCAAGCCAACCAAACCAAATCATTCCTGCTCTTGTAACCAATATATATTTGCAACAATCACAAATTAGATATTCTGTCCCACTTTCGGCAGGGAAGGTTTGATAATTCAAGCAAGATATCTATATATGTTCACTAGAGGGTAAATCTTTTGGTTTCTCTATTACCTTTCAATGAGGTAAAACATTCTCAATCAATCTTGTGATGATTTCAGAAGAAAAATAAATTGAATCAGTTAACGGATCCAATGCTCATTAGTAAGCTCTCTGCTGGCTCCATCTTCATCGTTGCATTGGGACTTTCCCAGTTAATGGGGTTGTGGTCCTTCTGGCAATCTTGAATGTTCTTATAGTCCATTTTTTTGTTGTGGTCAATGGTCACCATTTATGTGAACATTATGGGTTCACATGATGACACACCACTGAAATGGAGATAAAGCTGCCATCTCCTATAAATGATTTCACCAACTTGGGCAGGGCCGCAGCCTGCACCCGGTACAACAACATTAATTATATTTTAAGGAAGATGAAAGTCAACAAGGTTCAGATGTTAAACTTGAAACTGTAATTTCTGAGGTTTCATTGCCACTAGTTGGAATGCTTGTGTGTACAAAATTGTAGAATTCTCTTTAGACACGTGTTTGGAGAGAGAATTTTAATTGTAACAAATTCTAAATTCCAAATTCTATGCCACAATCACCATTTCATTCCTCAAAACAGATTTTTCATCTCAAAGTTCAGAGAATGAAGAACTTACCACCACACAACAGATTTCAAACTAACATTCATCTAATGGTTAGTAGACCCAAGGATGTCATCTGCTAACCATAAGGTATTTACCATTGACCGCAGATATCACACAGGAAACAATAACACTCAACAAAATATTGATGGATGATTGGTGGAAGAAATCTATCAATGACGAGTATGCAGCTTTGATGAAAAACAATGCATGGATATTGGTTCCAGCTCCAATGGACAGGAGGGTAGTTGGATGCAACTAGGTTCATAAGATAAAAATAAACCCCAATGGAAGTATATCTAGATTTGGTTGGAAAAGGATATCATCAGGTTGTTGGTTTTAATTTCATAGAAACGTTTAGTCCAACGGTAAAACCAGCCACGGTTCAAGTGTTACTCGCAATTGCTTTAGCAAAAAATTAGGTGATACGACAACTTGGATGTAAACAACACCTTTTTTAATGGTGACTTTCAGGAGGATGTATACATGACTTAACACCCGGCCTTGAGCAACCAGGATCTTCTTCATTGGTCTGTAATTAAATAAAGCCTTGTACGGGCTTAAGCAACCCCCAAGGGCATGGTTTGATGGATTGAAAGCTGCACTGTTCAACCTTGGTTTTGTTTCGTCAAAGGCTGATAATTCTCTCTTCATACACTTCAATACCATTTGTTATATGTTAATTTTGGTCTACGTTGATGATATTATTATAACAGAAAGTGACAACAAAGATAGTTCGACAAGTGATTCATCATCTCGACAAGTGTTTTACTCTCAAGGATCTTGGTGACTTACATATCTTTCTTGGGATTGAAGTACAAAAGCATCAAGATGCTGGCCTTCATTTGTCTCAGGGGAATTATGTAACAAACCTACTTCTTAAAGCTAGCATGTTCAATGCCAAAGCTATCTCTACTCTTATGATCGCTGGTGCACCACGCTCAGCCAAGATTGGAGATCCTTTTGATCCAGTTTTATAAGAGCATAGCGGGAACACTACATTATGTAACAATCACAAGGCCATAAATCTCATTTTGTGTGAACATGGTGTGTCAATTTATGCAAAACCTTCTTGACACACACTGGAAAGCTGTTAAAAGGATATTGAGATACTTAAGAGGAACTATCAATTATGGACTTGTGTTTCATCAACCAAAAAATCTTTTCTCCTTGTTGGGTTTTCAGATGCTGATTGGGCTACATATCCGGATGATGGATGTTTACCTCTGGTTTTTGTGTTTACTTAGGTGGAAATTAGGTTTCTTGGAGCTCTAAGAAGCAACGAACAGTGTCAAGGTCTACAATAGAGGCTGAGTATCGCAGTCTAGCAAATGCAACATCAGAGGTTATTTGGTTGCAGTATGTATCAAGTAAACTCAAAATACCACAAAGCAAAGCACCAATAATCTGCTGTGATAATCTTAGCACCGTATCATTATCTGCTAATCCTATGGTTCATTCAAGATCAAAGCACATTGAGTTGGTCTTGTATTTTATGGGAGAAAAAGTTATGGGAAAACAATTGTTTGTGCAGCATGTTCCATCTCTGTATCAAACTATAGATATTCTTACCGAAGCACTTTCAGCTACTCATAGTAATCGTCTAGGACGCAAGCTAAACGTGTCTTCCACAGAGCACGGTTAGCTTGAGGGGAAGGATGGAAGATAGAAGTCAACAAGGTTCAAATGTTGGACTTGAAATGTCTGGGTGTCACAGTAACAAGCTGTAGTTTGGAAATTGTGGAGGTATCATTGCCACTAGCTGGAATGTTTGTGTGTAGAAAGTTGTATAATTCTCTTTAGACATGTGTTTGGAGAGAGAATTTATACTCGTAAGGGCTGTGTGTATTGTAAGTAAGTAGAAAAAATATCAAATTGCGAAGAAAATTCCTGTATCAAATTATCTTTCTTCTTCTACTTTTCCTTCCTGTTTTCATTTTGTGGGTAGTCTTAAATTCAATAATTGTTAGACAAACTCCTCTCCACAACTGCAACATAAACCCAAGCCCATAGGACTTGAGCCACAACTCAACATATGATAGGAAGATTTTAGAAGTCTGTGGTGTGGTTGGCTTTAGCTTTTAACGTATCAAATTTTAGTATCATTTTARCCTTGATTTACGCTGCTCTTTGAATCATCGATACAAGTTTGAATTACAATATTCTAACTTTAACCATCAATTCACTATTAATAATTTATAAGATACATTCAAAATTGAATTTTAATGAATTTAATAATCGTCCTAGCACCCCGCAACTCTTTTAAGTAGGCTTTACCTTATTGAATAGGCTGCTCACTGGTAAATGCAGGCTTTGAAATCCGTGATTTCACCCAAGTGCAACAAGCCGACGAAGCACTTGAACCAACCAAAATTGTAGAATATAATCCAACTGGGCCGGGCAGTGTAGAACTTTGTTCCAATCAGACAAAGGCAAAACTGCTAGCCAGTGCTTTTACCAACTGCTGGTGTGCGTGAGCCCCTCCCCCTCCCCCTCGAAACAGACAAATGAGAAGTAGACCAGAAACAAATTGTTTGATTCCAACTTCTTCTCATATATTTGTACCAAATTTAACGTTAAATTTTGATCCAAAAAGGGTTTATCGTGGACTCGTTAATTATTACAACAAGTGGGCGTTAAATTATGAGCCATTAGCACATTTGAGAGAACATTATGATGGATGTGAACCTTGTATGTTTCTGATCTCCATTATCACTAGAATTATAACATACAATAATATTTTACAGCGTAGGTAATATCTTAAAATTTTCACCTTAAATTATATTTGATTTTATTTATAACAAAATATATTTGTTATACATTAACTCATCAATTTATATGTCACTGTCTTATAACCATATGCATTAATCACCAGCACGGAGCACATACACAAAAGAAGAATGAAAAAGGTATCTAAATTAGGATTTAGTAAGTCTAAAGTTTTCCAAAATCATATTCTAAAGTACAAACCGACCCTTCTCAACATTTAACATAAATTTCATACATTTAGTTTGTAGGTGGCTTTAATCAATATATAATCAGCCGACAAAGTAAGTGTTGGACCAACAATCGGTCGTAATGGACCAACCAAGTAAAATCCCCACCACCCCAACTAATCAAGCTCTCTCCTCAGTTAATTATCATCCACGACGGTTCCTCCAATTTCAGCCTTCAACATGTTACGTAAATTAAATGCTCCAAACCATAACATACTTAAGTAAGAGTGCTCGAATATTTCTGGAACAGCTAATAAATTAATGATGATTATTGTCTAATATTATGAAAAATATCTCATCATACGACAGTTGCACTGTAAAAGCTAAACATTACGTATATAAATTATCAATCTAAAGATGATAAGGAAGAAAGGGTAAGGGTGCCGCTGCCGAAAGCATAGTTTGTCTTCTTATGCTAAAGTGGTGTGACATGATGATCGTGATGGAGGATGATCTGATGGCTTGGATCGCATGATGGAACTGAGATAATACTCAGGCTATGCACAATATATAATAGTAAATATATAGCAGGATGAGGAAGGGGAAAGTGGTGGATTTGTGATTGGCAAGTATTGAGACCTCGAGATGTCTTTTTATGCGTTGGCGGGTACCAAATGAAGGCATCACTTTCCTGGCTTCTTTAGCTATTTCTTTGACTTGACTTTAGTTGTTGGCTTGATCCTCGTTCACCCAACTAATCTAGCGAGACTCGCGCTCCTCACAAAAATTAATCTATAAATACTCCAATAGAAACTGCTTTTCAATCTAGTTTCTGTGTAAGCAGATTGAATTTCAACCAGAGTCAATTCACAATTCAAAAATTGATGGGTAAGTTATGAACTTATGATGAAAGATGTTCCAAATCAAGGAGACTGCTTGATGCAGTGGTTAAAAGAGTTATAATGAGAAGTTTTCTTTGATTCCCTGCAAGTGTAGCACAAGATAAGACATTCTTATTCGATAAGAAGAACAGGGTTTGCTGCCGTGATTGGCGATGGGATAGCGAAGAAGTGTAGTGGAAGCATAGATTTAGAAAAGGAAAGTTAGGCTACTCGTTTGCTGAATTGTCTGTTTCAACCATTGTTTTCGAGACAAAAGTCGCTCACCTTATGCTTAGTCAAATCTGTGCAACTAAAGCAAACCCAACCCCATTGCTTTCCTTATTAAACTAACCTATCTTCACATACTTGTCTCCATTTTTATAAAGGCAATTTATGTTTTTGCCACGAGCTTCGAAAACTACATTAAACAAGATAAAGACACTCAACAAATATATATACTATTTATATCTCTACCTTCTTTTAACTTTCTCACACTCACAAGGTAAGATAGGTAATGTTGCTGCCAGAAACAACTCATAGATTTATTCACTGAAGTAACCGTTACCTAATCTCCTCGTTTATGGTAAAACTTATATTTTAATTTTAATTATTGGGTTGTATATATTTTAAATGGATTTGATTATTATAATTTATTTAAAGCATTGTATTTAATTGGTGATACTGACATTTTAACCTCTAAATACTAATCAAAATCACAAACTAAACATAATCAATCACATGATTTGGAATGATGGGCTTTGAAATGGATATTACAACCTAATATTCCAATAAATCTTTTTATAACTAAAACTTAAAATAGAAGAATTAAATTATAAAGTAATCGCGACTTGCCCTTGCACTTGCCTCCACAATGAAGGTTGAAGGAGCTCTTCCCCGCATGCTTGGCAAGCTGATTATTACAAATAATAATAAAGCTAGCTGCAAATAAATAAATAAATAAATAAAATATTTGATTTTGACCGTACCACTAAAACAGTTGATCGTTGGTAACCGCCGCTATATCCGTGACCTATGCGCCCTAACGTATCGTCATCAGTGACAAACGCCGTTAGATTTTCCGTAAAGGAGAAATCGTTTGTCAGAGGTGTAAGTAAACCCTCTACTAGAGGTAGTAGCGGGTCTGTCTCACTCTCCAGCTCTGGTCGCAGCCAGAAAAAAAGAAATAAAAACCAAATAAAGCCCAGACCGCGATAATCCGCTCCTTCGCTGATCGTTTTCTCTCAATTATTCATCATTATCACCGTTTACGAAAAACCCTTTTACATTCTCATAAACGCTGTTCTTCGTTTCCCCTTTTTTATTCTTACTACAACTGCTCAGTCTCTGCCTCTCTCCGTTGCCCAATCTTTTCATTTATTTTGGTGGAGGGACAGAGGAGTAAAATGGAGAGAAAACAAGGTTTTTTTTCGGCGTTAAAAGAGGAGGTGGTCAGAGGGTTGTCACCGGCGAGGTCCAGAGGGAAAAGTCCGGCGAGAAGTGCTTCACCCATGTCGAGTTTACTAAGGCGAAGAAGAGATAGGAACAGCCACCACCACGTGGCGCAACTGGAGCAGTTTGTTGTGAGATCAGGGAGTCTGAGACCAGCGGAAGCTTTATCGCCATTGAAGGAAGGACCTGATCCGGACGGAGTGGAAGGTGGAGATGGGAGAATGGAAGGGAGATGGGCCCATTGGATGAAAGGACAGCTGGTGAGGGCTCCGTCAGTTTCAGGTTCTGCGTGTAAGCGGTCGGATCTAAGGTTGCTGCTCGGAGTCTTGGGTGCTCCGCTTGCGCCTGTGCACGTTAGCACTGCAGAGCCTTTGCCTCATCTCAGCATTAAAGACACCCCAATTGTTAGTCCTTCTCTCCTTAATGACTAGTTGCACGAGTAATTTCTGCTGAAAATAACATCTGCTTCATCATTCATGAAAAGTTCTTCGTCAAAATAGTCCTTCTCTCCTTAATGACTAGTTGCACGAGTAATTTCTACTGCAAATAACATCTGTTTCATCATTCATGAAAAGTTCTTCGTCAAAATAAATTTCTCGACTTTCAATTAAAATTTATCAAATTTAATTAGAAAAAGAGAAAAAAAATACTGTTTACAAAATATATATATTTTTATTCTTCTTTTGATGATAAACATTTCTGTTTCCTGAAGAGAAAAATAGGGAAAAATATTTTGAGTTATTTGTTAATTGCTATTGATCTATCTTCATTTCAAGGAAAGGATCCCGCTATATGTGAGCTTGTGGGTTCTGGTCGCAGGAAACGTCATCTGCACAGTACATATTGCAGCAGTACACTGCAGCATCAGGTGGGCAAAAGCTTCAAAACTCTGTTTACAATGCTTATGCCATGGGAAGGGTGACAATGATAGCTTCTGAG
The DNA here is from genome assembly GCA_026225775.1 of Bursera palmeri. Lineage (NCBI taxonomy): Eukaryota > Viridiplantae > Streptophyta > Magnoliopsida > Sapindales > Burseraceae > Bursera > Bursera palmeri. The sequence continues at coordinate 8,457 of JANKKB010029169.1, read as the reverse complement.
TTTGAGAAAGGCAACAAGGTTACAAGGAATCGGAATTCCTCCAAAGGAGCAGAGTCGGGTGGGTTTGTGCTGTGGCAGATGAATCCAGATATGTGGTATGTAGAGCTTGCACTAGGTGGCAGCAAGGTTCATGCTGGTTGCAATGGGAAGCTTGTGTGGAGGCATACCCCTTGGCTTGGTGCACATGCTGCAAAAGGGCCTGTTAGACCTTTGCGTCGAGCACTTCAGGTGAAGCTGCCTGCTATTTTCATGGACTCCATTTTTCTTTTTCTTTTTTTGCGTGACAGTTGACACCATATCATCCAAGACAAGTTTCACTAATGATTTGAACTTATTTCTTACCTTAGGGTCTTGACCCAAAAACCACTGCAAGCATGTTTGTTAATGCAAGATGCATCGGGGAGAAGAACATCAATGGAGAGGATTGTTTCATCCTCAAGTTATGTGCAGATCCTGCAACACTGAAAGCCAGGAGTGAAGGGCCTGCTGAGATCATAAGACATGTTTTATTTGGTTACTTCAGCCAGAAAACAGGGCTCCTTATCCACTTGGAAGACTCCCATTTGACCCGCATCCAGAACAATGGGGGCGATGTTGTCTACTGGGAGACCACAATCAACTCATACCTTGATGACTACAGGTCTGTTGAGGGAATTATGATTGCACATTCAGGTCGTTCTATAGTGACTCTGTTCAGGTTTGGAGATACAGCAATGAGCCATACCAGGACCAGGATGGAAGAAGCATGGGCAATTGAGGAAGTGGCTTTCAACGTTCCAGGCCTTTCAATGGACTGTTTCATTCCTCCGGCTGAATTAAGATTTGGTTCTGTCAGTGAAACTTGCGAGCTTACTCAGGGTCAGAGAGTAAAAAGTGCTGTGGCCGCAGCAGCTTATCGAGCCAAAGTTGCTGCATTAGATAAGTCGCGCGACATCAGTGTGAACAACATCGCTTGGAGGGCAAACGTTTAGGGAAAGGTTTGTGTTAAATTGTCGCACAAATTGGCTAGGTGTCTAGTTTTACTGTACTGACGAATTAGAAAAGTCCTTTGTAAAGGAGGAGCTTAGTTGTTTGCAAGTTTTGGAATTGAATCGATGTCTCTTTGAATTTGTAAATAAGATTACATTTAAGTATGGTGAATTCCTTGAGGTCTATAGTAGATAACAAATCAAGAAAAGATAATTAGCTTGCTAATTTCGGTCCATTTTTCCATTTACCTTCCCTACCTGGATGTCGGAGAGATTAGGTAATATGAGATAACTTTCTTCTCTGGATTCTCATAACCTCCCATATATGAAGGTACTAAACAAGGTGCTATGGTAGGTCAAATCATATATATATATGTGTATATATATATTAGTCTTTTCTCCTGTTGCTTTTCGATGATAGGAACGGCTGTGTGTGCCGCTCTGTCTCTGGGAATGCGAATGTGAATGTCTGTCAAAGAAAAAAAAAAATCTTGCACTAGCTACCAAGTTGCAAAAGTAGGCAAACCTAGAATGTGATCTCGCAGATTTTAGGTAGTGGACCATTACTCTTCGAGTAAAGTAGCAAGCTAAAGAGATATGAATGTCGATAGGTAAAATATTCTGTATGCAGAAGGAAAAGTTACGAGACGCTTTCGTGTTTTATTTTTGGTCACAAAGGTACGTGATATCGAAGTAAGAACTTGGATTCAGGCCGCAGCTACAGTTGGACGTGGGCTCTCTTTTTTGGACTTCATATCAGAAATACTTACGTCCATTATCATATGTACAAAAGTAACTAAATTTTAATTTTTCAATTGTTAATTTTTATGCGTCTTCTCTTCGTTAATCTATTCAAATCATTTTTCTGCTTATATTTCAATTTTAATAAATCACTCAATAAATTACTCGATAAACACACCACATTAGCGCAATACCCAAGCGCATCAGGTGTATGTAAGTTTTTGGACTTCTATTTATGGGACAACGCCTACATAAACTGCCAAAAAAGAAAGAAATAGTTAAATTCCAACTGGGTTTGGGTTTGGGTAAGGCACAACCGCACAAAGGCCAATCCAGGACACGCTTAAGACAATTTCGGTTAGGGCTGGATGACACATCAGAGTCTGTGTGCGCATATATTATTTTGGTTCACAAAGGCTTGACCTTGCAGTTATCTCCTACAACTAAGCATAGTTAAACTTCCCAAAGAGAAAATTTCCTCTTTGAGCTAGCCTGCTTCACCATATGCAATAACTGCATTAGACAAGCGCTGTGGAAATCTTAGCATATAGGGGATACGAAAAAGTTTTATACAGAACTTTCATATAAATTTCTTTGGTTATTACATTTATGATTTACCATTCTATGGACCGAAAGGATAGTGTTGAGCTATCTGATCATTTCGTCAATTTTACTTTTTCCTTCTTTTTGTCAAGATGAATGCCATAAATTGAGCTCCATGATTGATGTTTCAACACTCAACAGTACCAAACCATGGTTCTATTCTCTGCATTATTGCATGCATTTACCCACCGGATCTCAGGGGTCAGGTACACAATCTGTTTGAACAGGAGATGGGAAGCTATTAGGTACTCAGCATTTATCGAGAGATAGTGAAAGGACGAATGGAGGGACTGGAGGTTGTTGGCTGTATTGTCCACGTGACAGCCCCATTATTGACAGCAACCATTCCATAACAGATAGGAATGCCAGGTCCAACTAGAAGATGGTCTTTAGGAGAATGACTTCAGGTCTCCAAAGACCAGTTGCTGGGACGTGCATGCTTGCAATTCAACTTATGCGAGTCCCGGAAGATTGACAGTTTTCATTGATTCAAATTCCAATCCACTAGCTAGAACTGAAACTAGGGTTATTAGATTGTTCTCCTGCCTTTGGTGAGAAAAATCAAAACTAGATAACGCAATTGAAGTCATTTATCCAAGGGAACAGTAACTGATGGATAAGAATTGGGAAAATTTATTTTCATTCTAGATTGGGTTGCATTAATTTCATCGCATGAAAGATACATTTTTGTCCACTCTTCAAAAACTGAAGTTTATTTATAAATAGGCCAAAATATTCAATGTAGCATGTACAAATCTTATATTGATTTTGTTACAGAATTATGGTTCCTAGTGTGCTGATAGCACCTTAGGTTAACACTTTCCTTTAGAAGCTTAACCTTAGTAAATCCTTTTCTAAGCTTCCAAATCAATCTTAAAAAAAAAAAAATTGGAATCAAGAGTGACAAAGATCAGAGCCTTCATGTACATGATGAGAGATAACATAATAACCATTTTCAAGTGATCAAAAGTGTGGAAGAGTTGGCAGATTAACACAAATGCATTGCACAGCTTTTTCCATCATCTTGATTCATATTAATTAATAGCAGTTAATGTTTGTTAGTTAATATTACAAGTTCGGGCGTTGATTATACAGAACTCCCAGTATATTTAATAACAGTGAAAATTAGGTTGTAAAAATGCCCTTTGGGCTATTAGATCTTTTCAAGCATCTGAACTTGGAAGATTACAGCAGAAAATCTTTAACTTTCCTCTTTTGTTTCACATAGTTCAGTGGGATTGGATTGCGTATCTAGTCTTCACCATCATGAGCTTAGAAATCAATGTAATTATTTTCCACGCGGATGGTACGAGTGATAATAAACTAATTACTTAAACAACTATGTATATGCCACTTTAAATCATTATGATAAAAATATCATCCATCTATAATATATTCATATCATGGTGCTTAATATCTTAATTAATATTAGCAGCAAATTTTAATTAGAATTATAGTTTCCTGTGAATAGAGACAGATCAAAAGCTTAAAAAACCTGCTTTTCATGCTTTCCAACTGCATATAGTATGTTTATATAGTAGCCGCATATCCTTGAGACCTTCAACATTTGTACTGATAATCTGTTTTTAATCTATTTCTATCTTCTGTTCTGAGCTTCGCTGATATGGCGTTAATATTTTTTTTAAGATTGAAGTTGATGAACGTGAAGGGGACCACACCACATTTGGCCTTCTGCTAACCCTTAGGAAGAGACAATATCCTTCATTCATGCTGTGGTCCCTCCTCTTCAAATGCTCATTACATCGAACATTCAAATTAAATTTTCAACAGTGGTTAAGTGGATGAATAATATGTGTAAGAGAAGAGACTGCCGTTAGATTATGGTTTAGTCAGATAGATCTGCACTCTGCAGGTAGATTCCATTTAAAATATTGTAGCCACCATTTAAATTAAGTAATTTACTATAAAGCTTCTTCCTCTCTATGAAGTTAAACCTATTTATTAGATATATAGAAGCTGTGAAGTGTTAACTTCTATGGAAAAGGCATGCATTGATCGTATTCCTTTCCTTGGCCATGTATGATAGAGGGTCCCTCTTTAAGTTTGTTTTTGATTAGAAGGAGAAGAATTGAAGTTGCTGAAGAATTATTCGAGAAACGAAAATCTAGATTCTAGACAATATTATGACAAAATGTGCACAAGAAATCTGGAAATTTATTCTATCCTGAGTTTATTGGTTGCATTTTAGGAGATTTCGAAGTAAATATATTTATGCTATGTTGCTTATGCGGTGTCCTTGGTCGAATAAGACGAATGGCTTTTTTGTACAAGAGTAAATATATGTCTAAAAGAGAAAAAGAAGTGACAAAAAGTAGTATGGAAAAGCATTTCCAGAAGACAGGTCTAAGGACTCTAAGACCTAACACGACGAGTAGTGAGGACCACAAGCCTTTCTAATGTGGGTTGCACCTGCCAAGCACAGAAGAAAAAAGCAAAGAAAATTAAAAACTAAATAAATGAAAGGAACTACCATGATCGATGCATGAAAAGGTTTGAAGGTAGAAACTCACACACAAATGAAGAATCTTTTTCCAATGCAATAACACTGTCACCAAAATTATTAGAATAGGGTGTAAAGATGATTTTGTAATTTCTTTTTTTATCTTTGCCTTTGTAAAACGAAGATCATAAATATATATGTCAACCTAGCTAGCTAGCAACTGGCCACCTACTTCAATTCATCTATGCTTCAGAATATGTAACGAGTCAGTTCTCTTCTTTCCTTACGTATATATTGCAAAATTTTATCAAAACATCTATAAGTTTATGCAATCGAGAGACAATTATAGAGTAACAAGTTGAACTTACCCAGCTTAAGGTTGGTTGCAGGCTTGCAGCCGCCCCCTATCCTCATTCAATTTCTATACATTTACGTATGGCATAATTTCTCGATTGCCGTTGCTAGCTGATGCTGTGAGTTAAATTCTGTATACATGGTACAAAGTAATTTGACCAGATTGGTCGCTTTTTCTGACGCACTCGTGACTAATATATGCTCCAACAGATGCAGCAAAGTACAATATTTGTCAGAAGCATCATGATTTACCCCTAGTAAACTATATGGTGACCTAATCTAACCTTTCTCAAGAAAAAAGGCACACATCACCCTTTCAAATATGAAAAATGTTTCTACTGTTCTCTATTATACTTTATAGAAATTTTTTAATGCGCCGCTAGGTATCACTTCAGTACCACTTCTACTCAACCACTTGAATCTTCATCCATATTATATGCCCTCAAACCAGCCAAATCCAAAACCCTAAAGCTGAAACCTTTATCACTAAACCATGGATTCCCTAAAGAAAAAGGAGAAGAAGATTCCCACATCAATCACTACCAAAGTTGATATTTCTAACAGAAGCGCACAGCAGGCTTGCAACAACCCATGTTGTTTCTTCTGTACCATGAAAGAGCCAGACTCCTCTATCAGAAGAGCAGGACTAGCGAAATTTTTCAAGGAAATGCCTCTCAGAGATGACCAAGAACATGTCTTGGTCCTAAGTGGTCTATGGAATATTGCCATGAGTCAACCAGATGATCCAGTGTTCCCATCCCTCGGCATATTTAAGTGCATGGCAAGTTTGACAAACAAAGGTATCAATGATAGAGACTGGCTGCTTAGGGACCAAAATATTTATATCCCTTACTATGCAGCTCATGTTATTGGTTCTTACACCATGAACAAGGTTGAGTTTGCAGAGAAAGCGGTGCAATCAGGAGTGATACCTCCTTTAATTGAGCTCTTAAGAGGAAAGATCAGTTGGGTGGAGCAAAGAGTTGCGGTACGAGCACTCGGCCACCTTGCAAGCTATGACAGAACATTTAAAGCTGTAGCCGTTTACGAAGAGGAAGTAGTGAAATTAGCTGTGCAGTTGGCTTCTACTTGCCTTGATGTTGTGTATGTCAATTTTGTTGGGATCAGCGATACGAAGAAAAGATTGAAATATCACTGTGACTTGCTTACAAGAGGTGTAGGAGGGTCAGAAATGGAGAACCAGAAGGCTGAGGAGTGGGCTAGCCAACTTCAATGCTGGTCTCTCTACCTACTTAATTGTTTTGCTTGCAAAGAGAGGTCTTTGGATCTCATTTGCAAACAAGAGTTCTTAGTGGATTTGTGTCGCATTTGGGGAGGACTGGTGAATCACACTTCTCCAGCGGGGGTTGGACTCATCAGAATTTTATGCTACAGTAAAACGGGAAGGAAGCATATTGCTGAATCTAAAGAAGTTATAGAGCATCTCTGTAATCTCTCGAGATCTTCAGATGATTGGCAGTATATGGGCATCGATTGTCTTCTATTGCTTCTCAAAGACCCAGATACGAGGTACGAAGTTATCGAAACTGCCACCTTCTTCCTTAGTGATTTGGTTGAATTAAGCTGCCTTCTAGACAGATCAAATTTGGGAGAAGTGATCACAAGAACTCTCCTCCTGGATTATAAACAAACCAAACTGAAAATCAAGAGCAGAAAAGCTGAAAAAGCGCTGGAAGAAATATGGGAACTTAAAGTAGAGAGAAGAAAGCGAGAGAAAATGATGTCTGAAGAAAAAGTTGAAGAAAGAAGGGTTTTGGTAGGTTTGATCAAACAAGAAGCCAAACGTATGTTTCGGCTAGGAGAGGTGGAAGAGGCTGCATCGAAATATACTGAAGCTTTAGAGTTGTGCCCATTAAGGCTAAAAAATGAGAGAATGGTTCTTTACAGCAGGCTCAGTGTCATTTGCTTCTTAGAGACCCAAATGCTGCCGTTAGAGACTCAACTCGATCTCTTTGTCTCTCTAATCCCGCAAACTGTCAAAGTAAAAGCCTTTGGAGAAGATCACAGGCTTACGATATGAAAGGTATGGCCAAAGAAAGCTTGATGGACTGTATAATGTTCATCAATAGCTGTATCAGATCAGATTCAAACAAACGTGTGAAAATTCCATACTACGCAGCACGTATGGTCAGCAAGCATATGGATGCCACGTGGCTTTTTGCTGATGCCCGGTCAAAGATTTTAAGCGGGCAAGTGAACAAAGTAAAAGAAGCGTTTGCCGAGTATAAGAGTGGCCGTGATGAGCAAAATTACGATGAAATAATGAGGAAGGTAAAGGAGAAGAAAAGTTTACTAGCCGGTAAGTACACAGATGATGAATATTGACAATACGAAGAAGCCACAAATTCAAAAGCAACTATATATTTCGAAATTCAAATTGTTTTCATTCACTCCTTCCTTATCTACATGTTCATCGTGTGCCAAAGTTGATTCAACTTTTTAGACTATATTTTGCACATACATATAACTGTGAAAATGTAAATTTGCTTTTACTTGTAACTTTTTCAGGTCTATCCACTATAATTGAAGAACCTATACTCGTAAAAGGAGGCAGTGGGAGGGAGCTAGGAAGGGCAAGAAGAAGAAAGAAAGCTGTTGTTGCTCGATCAATGTGAAGTGTAAAAGGATTTTACTCCATGTTAAACCAGAGAAAAAGTAGCTTCAGATTTTATGTGGCGGGTCTCATTGCGATGAAGAATTTTATGCTTTTAGACAGTACCCAATCATATTGTAAGAAGTTATTAGATCTGGAGTAACATCGGACAATTATTTTGAACTAAGCTCGTGTCTCTTTTTAGATAGCACAGTTTATGTATGGATGGTTAAAGCATCACATGACCGCATTATCTTGATAAAAACTTTTAGCTATACGTAGAATCACTTATATCGTAAAATTTAACTTATTAACAAAATATTTATTTTTAATTTATACTCTTTTAATAAAATTATATTAAACATTAAGTTGTTTGAAATTGTTATATATAAATTAATTGTATGTCTATCATTAATTATTGAAGAGTGGGGAAATGCAAACAACTACCTTCCAAAACCTATTTCCTATTTGTTTTCATGGTCATGCGATGACTTGAGATGTTTAATTAGAAGGATATATGTATGTGATCATCAATCTATGACCAGTTCCTCGATTACATGAAAACTTTAGGCTTTAAAAAATACGAGCAAAACTATCTTCAGAGTTCATTAGAAATAAAACATAAGAGTTTAAGGGGGTGTGCTACATCTTAGAAAGTGTTACTCAAGTGTAGGTAGTCTTAATTATAGTCCTCGGTGAGTCCAAGTATCGTATCC
>JANKKB010029168.1:0-20341 GCA_026225775.1 Bursera palmeri | reverse complement strand
CACATTATAGAGGATTTTACCTAGAGCTAAAACAATACTTGAGAAGACTCACTCCGTATTGTGGGATACTTGTAACCAAAGAGTAGGCTCCTTTATATAGCTCCTCAAGCCTTCTCCCAACTTGTCCCTAAGCAATGTGGGATACTTGCTTTTAGAATATTTCTAGATATTTCCTACCTTAAATAGGATTCTCTTCATTTCCAAGACTTCCTATAATCAATAGGATTTCTTTCCTTTTTTTGTTTAGATTTATGAATAATTTATTTACTAATTTATTTAGCCAATATTTAACAAGTGGCTTATTGTTAAAGAGATAATCGAGAGAGAGTTGTGGAAGAGAAGTGAGATTCTGATTTGAAAAATTTGGGATTTCTTTTTTAAATGAGAGGGATTCAATTTGAGGATAGTTTGGCCATTACATATGAGATTGTTTAGATGAATCATATATTTCCAAAGCTCAGCTATTTCTCATTTCAACCCTTCTAACTTAGCTTTTTCTTATAATTTCTCATGGTGATGAGTTGAGTGATTTTTTTTTATTTTTGGCTAAAATATTTTATCTTTTAAAATAAATAAGTTTTGTAATGGAGGTTAAGTTCAGGGAGTTTAATGCTAGTTTTAGATAAAGAGGGGTGTTGATGTTTTTCATATACTCTTTGATGGGTTTAAGGTTATGTCTCATTTAATTTGTATTTATCAGCACATGAGAGTGGGCCAAAGGCAATTTCGACGTACCAAACCAATTATTTCCACAATTAACAGGTCCTATTCTCGTTTTTTAGTTTGATATTTGACAGGTTGAACCATTAAATTTGTCTAAAACAACCCATTAAAATGATAAAATTTGAGTTTTTAAGCTCATATTTCGTTCCAAAATTCTGCAAAAATGTTTACAAGTCATAGCTCACTCTTCATGCTCTTTTCTTCAACATTCTCTTCCTCTCTTCATCTTATCTCTATTATCTTTCTCCAAGTCTTCACTCTTCCCTTCTCGGGTATCTCTTAATTGCACTCCACCATCTGAAAATGCTTCCTTGTATAAAAATTCCATTCATGTGCTCATCGATCGTCTCACTTCTCACTTCTCGGTTATCAATAAATCTACAGTGAAAACATTTGATAGTGGCGCAGATCAGACTATGTTGGAAACGTACGATAAGTGATTAGCTGCTGATAATCAGGAGCTTGTATGATGTGAAAACGAGTAGCGGAAACGGTGTTAATTACTTGAACAGTTAATCATATTTGAAGAATACAGGTGCTAGAAATCGAAGTTATCTGCACTGCCGGTGTCACAATAATTAATGTAAATTATAAGAATTAACATTTTCTTAATACAAGATATATATTAATAATACAATTGATATAACTACATAAATTATTGAAATAATTTTCTTAATTAATTATATTTTTATTTAATTCGGGGATTTAGGTTGAGCTAAGCTTGGGAATATCATCTCTATCATCAACGGACAAGATTATCATCCATATAAACAATGGTTACTGTTAATCAAGTTATTATTAAATATTTGTAGCAAAATTTAGCCAACAAAAATCATACATATTGGATATTCAGTTAATCGAGACTATTTTTTCCTAAAGGTTTACAATGGAAGAAAATTCCTTACAATTTTTTATTTTTTATTTTAACTTCAATTATAGTATTACGAATCAAAGATAAAACTGAAAGTTTTTATATCATAGTGAAAAAGAGGAGGAATTATAATTTTATTAAAAAAAAAGTGTCATTTATTATAATTGAAACGCAGCGTTTAGCTGATTTGCAACTAAGACGATGTCGTTTTAAGTATGTATAATGAGTGATTTGAGTGTCGGCTTCCGGCGGAGCAGCGAAGGGCAGGCAGCAATGGCGAATGAGCTGGAAGAGTTGCTGGAGTTTCTCTCTTCTCCGTCTCCGCCAGTAAGTTACCTTCACTCTTCTAACATTCTGTTTGGTTACTGATAAACTGCAGAAAAATAGATGAGAAAAAATTATCGAAAACCATTGAGTGCTAGTTTCTTATACTTATAAGGTTACCGTGTACCTGCTTGGATTAAATTTACACACTTCAGTGTCTAATTTGATGGAAATCTCGATAAATAAAGTTCACTAGTTTACTTAAAAATTATAGTTTGTTGAATTTATTTTTTTTCTTATGTGTGCTTGTTTAATGGTTTAATCTGCAAAATCTGTGTGTTGTCTTCACTTGGTTTAATCATATTGAGGTTATTATGAATGGATTGAATCGTTGTTTGAAATAAAAAGAGAAATATTTTAGCTTATTGATTCTACTTGGAGTATAGGCAATAGGTTACATGATTATTTGAGTTTATATAAACGTTTCTTGCTCTTCGGTTTGTATATTTTGTAACAAGTGCCGTGTTTTTTATACTAATAAAATAGGTGAAGAAGGCCGCGGTTGATATTGTTCGGGGATTAACTGGGTCAGAGGATGGCTTGCAGTCACTTTCCAGATATGCCGAGATTGCATTGCCATCACTAGCTCGGCTTTTGAGTGAAACAAAGGTGGTCATATTGTGCAAATTAGTGTTACTTTTTTGTTTGTTGACTGGATACTACCTCTAAATCTGTTTAATGCAATCAGCAAGAAGATCTTAACTCTTTAAAGCATAATTTCTTGATTAATTTGTGGTCCCAAATTTATGCTCGTAAGATTATAGGAGTCTTTGGTTGGTTGCTTCGCTGTTAAGTACAGAAAGCAAGAAAGTCCTGGCTATTTACATAACTAGAATTAGAAATTCTGGCAGATTCCTGTTACATTCTTTAATGACATATCAGAAGCAAGAAACAAGGGAATTCAAATTTTATTATGGCTTCCCAGGAATTTCACTGTTTGCATTGAGAGTTGTTCAGATTGTAAGACTCATTTATCATATTAGAATGTTTTTACTAGGACTTGGATAAAAGGTGAACTTTAAAGGGACAATATTAAGGATTTTAGAAAAAGCATGTTGTTACTTGCCAAAAAAAGCTAAGAGAAAAAGGATGACCAGAATTGCTGGCATAACAGTCTACTCAATTTGGAAAATTGTGGGCATGGGTCAATTTTGGTGTATAAAAAACTACTTGAATAGGGGGCATAATTAACACAGATAAGATCAACGAGAGTTTGGTATCATTTTCCCATTACTAGGATTTTGTATTAGTCACTATTGTTCAACATTTCAGGAGGTCTCAGAACCTGCAGCCGAAGCACTTGTAAATCTCTCTCAGAATTCAGAAATAGCCGTGAAGATGGTCCAAATGGGAATGATTAAAACAGCCATGGATTTGTTATATAAACCAGACTTGAGCATTAAAAAATTGTTGGTTATGCTTTTAGTTAATCTCACACAGATGGACGATGGCATCTCTTCCTTACTTCAGGTACCGTTCATCATTTACGCTCGTGTTAGTCTATCCTAATGCTTTTTCAATCTATGCAAGTTGAAAGAGCTTTATCTATTGAGAAATTATAAGTTCTTAGCACCTTAAGGTAGTGGTGGCATGATTTTTCTTTCTATGCTAAACATTGGTTATTGATAGTGAAAATTTACCTGTGTTAGACTGAGGATGAGCAGCTGCAAGGATTGTATGTTATGAAGCTAGTAAGATCTTTCTGTACATCCTCCAGTGAAAGTAGTGGTATGTTTTTGCTTCTTTAGTTCTGTTTACTTCAGAGTTTCTTCAAAAATACGAGTTACAGTTATTTTTAGCCTGTTTCTTTCCCCTTCATCCCCCTCTATAGTTTGTTTTTCTGGAACCTAAATTGACTTGTTGATGTATCCTCTTTGGTTATGGATTTATTTCTAGTTTGCAACGTTACATTGTTGTTCCATAAGACATATTTAGGCGGTTGTGGGATTGCATATGAATGGTGGTCTTAGCCTTCAAATTTTTTGTAATATCTTAAAAGAAATGTTCATTGGCTAAGAAACTGTATATGACGGTTCTCGGGCACCTAGTTTTGAGGTTATTCTTGTCGAAGATCACAAAAAACATAAGTTCAACCTTTATGAATCTTATGCACTTGTGAACGTCTAATTTTCTTTTTCTTTTCAACAATTTGGTCTGACATTTTATTTTTTCCTCCATCTACCAGCTGATCCATTTGAACATGTTGGTTCCATACTAGTAAACATTTCAAAGAAAGAAGCAGGAAGGAAAATTTTGCTGGACCAAAAACGAGGACTGCTGAAGCAGATTATTAGACAGTTTGATTCAAATAGTCCATTGCGAAAGAAAGGGGTATGAATGAAAGTTTAGCCCAAAGTAATGAATTTCTTCTGGAGGAATCTTGAGCAAGCACAATGTTTGCTTAAGTATGTGTCTTTTAATTATTCACAACAACTGGTAATGGAAGATAAGTACCAAGCAGTTAAATAAAAAAATTGTAGCTCTCTATTTGATCTTCTCCTTACTCTAGTTTCTGTTTTTCAGTTGCCTTTTGTAATGATGCGTGGCTGACATATGAAATCTGTTTAACAAAGGTGGTCTTATATTAATGATTCAAAGTGATATAGGAATTTGTTATCTCTTTTGGTTGTTTTGAATTTGAAAGTTCTGGGTTCTTACCTTGACAATGTCTGAAATCTCTCTCCTGTAGCATTATGTTTTATAGGAATAGCAGTATAATGTGTTTATAAATTTAATGAAAGAAAAGACTAAAGCAAAAGAAAATATAAAAGCATTGTTGATGAGGGAAAAAGATGTGTATGTTTTTGGTGATTGCTGGACTGATAATACAACATGGTGACTTGCACCTATGAAGAATTCCTTGTTCAACAAGCTTCTAGTATTAAGGCTTATTCTAGTTAAGCTTTAGTAGTAAAGCTCAAGACAGATTCAACCATGTTAAGCTTGATTAGGCCATTGCTTAGCTGGCTCAATATTTGACTGATGGTCCTTTGCTTGCAGGTTTCAGGAACCATTCGAAACTGCTGTTTTGAAGCTGAGCATCAGCTTCAGAATCTGCTTTTGGTTTCTGAGTTTCTTTGGCCAGCACTACTTCTTCCAGTTGCTGGCAATAAGGTAATGTCTTAGCATTTCTTGATCTTTCAAAGCATTATAAAGCTTTCCTTTATTCATTTAATTATTTTTGGTAAGTAATATTTTTTTCACACCAACTATTTGGTCTGTTCTTGCTTACATAATTTGTTATCTTGGGTGTATTATTCTTTGTTTTTATTTTTTATTTTTTTTTATCTGGAAAGAATGTTGCACAGCTAGTCTATTGCTACATTAATGACCTTAAAAAATACTTCCAAGTTCTTTCAGTTGATCTGAAAATTGTATGGCTTGCTTTGTTCTTGTTATGAGCTGTATATTAGGGATTGTGTGTGAGCTGTGAGCATGATTATAGGAGAGAATCATGAGAATGATTTATGTGAGTTTATTAGCTTCCTAAGATAGACAGTGTGCTTGTGTATATATATGTATATGCATATTGATATTAAATATACAATGTAATCAGTTTATATTGATAACATGGTATCAGAGCAAGGTTGTCTCTTCTAGTTTGGTGTTCTCTGTTTTCTTTTTCTTTTTCTTTTTTCGACAATTTCTGGTCGGATTCTTCTTTTCCCGTAGTTTTCCGGTGGTGTCCTGGTGGTTTTCCGGTGACCTAAGTTCTATTTCCGACAATCCAGGCTCCTTCTTGGTGCAATCTACCGATCTGCCCCGTGTCTGGTTCTTCCGACAATCTTGATCGGATTCTTCATCTTCCGGTGGTTTTTTCGTGGTTTTCCAGTGACCTAAGTTCTATTTCTTGCAATCCTAGGCTCTTTCTTGGTGCTATCTATCGATCTGTCCCGTGTTCTTCTCACCGGAGAGACACTGCAAGATCCGGCATGTCTCTGTCAACTTTTCTCTTTTTCCGGCGATTTTCCGGCGAAGTCCCCTGTTCTCCGGCAGCGTCTCGATCCCAACTGGTGGATCCAGAACTGCCTGGGCGTTGCGATTCTCGATCTGCTACCAGAATCGTCAGCCGCGACCTGCATCACAGGCGATCTACGATTCAACAATCGCCTGCGCAGTTCTCCGGTGACCCTTTTCCGGTGAAGCTACTGTCTCGGCTGGTGGATCTAGCGATTCTCGATCTGTAAATAGGGTTAATCTTATTTGTAACAAGCTGGGCATAATTGATATTTTTATGCTCCAGCTTGAGGGGGAGTGTTATGAGCTGTATATTAGGGATTGTGTGTGAGCTGTGAGCATGATTATAGGAGAGAATCATGAGAATGATTTGTGTGAGTTTATTAGCTTCCTAAGATAGACAGTGTGCTTGTGTATATATATGTATATGCATATTGATATTAAATATACAATGTAATCAGTTTATATTGATAACAGTTCTTAATTTGAATTATTTTTACTGCCCTTTGCCTTTGTCATTTTTACTCTTTAGATGTTCATCCTTGTTTCTTGTTTGCATTAAATGCAATAATTTATGAATTTTTTTCCTTTGATCTGATTATTTCTGACCAGGTATATAGTGAACAAGACACTTCAAAGATGCCACTTGAGCTTGCAAGTGCACTCAAGATCGAGCGTGAACCAGTTGATGATCCTGAAATTCGTGTTCAAGCACTGGAGTCTATTTACTTAATAACATTACAGGTCATATACAGTAACTTCTTTGTTATTTATTACTATTTTTTCTAGTTTCCTTAGAGCTCGGGACCTATCTAAAAATTGAAAAAAAAAAAAATACCTTTATTCAAAACATGGTTGTCATAGATTTTTCCTAAAAAATTTTCTGGGTTTAGCTTGCCTCTCTCTCTTTTCTAATTGTTCTGTTATCATTTCCAACTAACCTCTTTTTGGTTTTCATCATTGAGACTAAGATAATCAACTATATGACAGATCAGAATGTTGATATAATTAAATATTTGAAGCTATCAGATATCTTTGAAAATCAATCCTTGGTCTTTCAGTTGTTTCACTGTTTTTTCCACTCTGAGTACATATTGTTCAACAATTAACTTTTAGTGAACATATGATATTGATGAAGTGGATTAATTACTCAGATGTAGTGCATACTTGACTTGTAGCCCTGAGGCTGTGTAAGCCAGCCCATTTTTTAAAGAGGAGACTCTCTCTTTCTTGTGTCATGGTGTGTGTAGAGAGGTATAGTATATTTAAAAGAGCCTGTTCTTGTTATTTATCTGTCTGCTTTCTGTTGTATTCACCTTCTGGGAGAAAATTATTATTCTTTGAAGACTAGTATCATCTTCATGCCTTTTTGCTCTTCCAGGAGGCGGGTCGGAGAGCCTTTTGGTCCGTCAATGGACCAAGAATTCTAAAAATTGGTTATGAGGATGAGCAAGATGCAAAGGTTATGGAAGCATATGAGCAAGTCGGCGCCTTGGTATGAGCAAACTTTCCTCTCATCTTAATTTATATTCGTGTTCTCTATTCGACTACAAATATTATTAACTGTCTTCACTATTTACCAGCTGATCCATGGCAGTGGAATGGAAGAACCATCCACAGAAACATCGAAGTAGCATTACGTTATTTGTATATTCATCCAAGTGATCCCTTAGGATTAAAAATGGTGTTAAGGTTATTGCCTTATTGGCTTGGTTATGGGGTTGTTCTGGTGTAAGCTCCATCCTCGTTCCATATACTCTGGATCTTTTGACTACAGGATGCTTTGTGGCAGGATAACAGTTCTGAAAGATGTGTGCACTATTTTAGTTCGGTTCTATTTCGAATTGAAGCCCTTCTGTATCCAGGGGTTGAGAAGGGGAGGAAAATATGTTTTCTTCTGCTTAAAATTTTGTTTTTGCTTAATTGTAATAAGTTGCATAATCATAACTTATTGTTTCATATGAATAATATTATGGGATAGGTATGTTTGTTAACATCCTGATCGTGCATTTCATGTGGAAGATTTTGTCAGGTAGAGTCAGAATCCAAGTATGATCAGTTATAATAAAATCTGGCTCCGTTAATCGGCTCAAAGTGACCTTCATGATGGTACAATTGGAAGTCTTTATAGCTAAGCATTTTGAATATATAACTATTGTACAGTTTTTTATAAGCGGAGAAATTTTTGGGGTAATCATTCTATACAAATATTGGTACTACATGAAAGCTTATATGGGAATATTTTTCGTGTTAAGAAACAATAATATATGCATATATATGTTTTTTTTTTCTTGAAAAAAGGATATGAAGGTTTAAGAGATTGAAATGCTGACATTATTTGCATATAGCTCGAATAATGCCAACCTTCTTTTATTATTTTTCAAATTTAGGTTATTTTAATGGACAAGACTCGAGTTATACGCCGAAATTATAATTTTTAAATTCTTAAGATTAAAATTTCCCATTTTTATTTGCATATTCGATCCTGAATTAATATTATAATATTCACCTCCGTATATATCAGTCTTACTTGGCGCGAAAAACATATGTTGCCGCCGGGAGATGAAATTTCATTTGGTTGGCGCCACAACTTCAAAATGAATCCCGCCAACTCATTTCTTTCTATCCTCAAACAACTCCCCACACCCCGGTGATGCGTTGTTCTGATCTCTGACACCATACCCCATCACACAAGATGGATCTCTCCGATATCGCCAGAAAGCTTGGGCTCTCCGAATCCAAGCAATTGATCCGAAAAGCCGCCGAGCTCCGCCGCCTTTGCGACGTTCAGTTCGATTCTTCGATTATCGGCGTCGTAAGTCCTTTAACTTCCAATTGATTCATCAACCTTATAAGTTGAAGCAGAAGAATGAACATCGTTGATTGACATTTATTGTTATCATTGTAGGGGGAGATCTGTAAGGCGATAATCTGCCTGGAAATCGCTGCCACAAGGTATTCACGTTATTGCTTAACCGAACCGTACACATTTCTCATCTGGGTTTTACACTCAAGCTAATGGGTGCTTAATATTTGCAGGTTCGACGTTATATTTGATCGACAAACAGCGATTAAATTGAGCGGAATGTCGGAGAAGGCGTATATCAGATCTTTTAACTCGCTTCAAAACAGCATTGGTTTCAAGTGGGTTTTTTCTTTTCTTTTCTTTTGTTTAATGTTTATATGTTCTTGTGTTGAGTTGTATTTATGTGAATTGTGTTACTGAATGGAATGTATGATGGTATGTGTAGGAATAAATTGGATATAAGGGAATTGGGGATTCAGTTTGGATGTGTCAGGCTCATTCCTTTGGTGCAGAAGGGCTTGTCTCTGTAAGTTTCTTTTTTCCTGTATTATATTGTAGACGTTATTGTTTTGTGGTTCATCGATTATGTACATGTTTGTTTTAGGTTGCTTGCGCATCTAGATGATGTTTGCTACTTGTTTGTAAAAATGCCGAGTAGACAAAGCAATCCCTGAAGTAAAAAACTTAGCTTAAATGTATTATTTTATATTTTGTGTCGTAGGAGAATTTTGTTGGTTGGTGATTGAATGAATGGTGTTGATGTCAGGTACAAGAACCGGTTTACTGCTTCTTTGCCAGCTTCCAGGCGGGAAAGTGCTGACTTTACTCGCCCTGTATTTACTGCTGTTGCATTCTACTTGTGTGCAAAGAAACACAAGGTGAGCAAGAATAGTTGTGCTAACAAATGATGATTTGAGAATGTTAGAATTTCGATTTTATAATTGTTTGTTTTAACTTATTTGGAGTCTGAATTTCTAACTTAACAGCTAAAGGTAGACAAGCTTAAATTAATAGAGATTTGTGGCACATCTGAAGCTGAATTTTCTAGTGTAAGTTACATAATTCCCCACAGTGGATAATTGTTCTTTACAGGATTTTATTTTGATATGGTTTTGTAATGATGTGGAACTGTAAATATAGGTTGCTACTACCATGAAGGACCTATGTCATGACGTTTTTGGAATCACAAAGGAAAAGAAAGATCCTAGAGAAGTGAAAGGGAATCGAGGTAACAGTTTGTTTACCATTACATGGGAAATCTTTGTTCATGCCCCATTACTTATCTACCATTATTCTAATTT
This sequence comes from Bursera palmeri, assembly GCA_026225775.1. Taxonomy (NCBI): domain Eukaryota; kingdom Viridiplantae; phylum Streptophyta; class Magnoliopsida; order Sapindales; family Burseraceae; genus Bursera; species Bursera palmeri. The sequence goes on along the minus strand of JANKKB010029168.1, from coordinate 10,359 downwards.
TGGCACTATTATTTTTTTTCTTTTTTTATTTGGTATGATTTTGAATACAATGAGTTCTAATTTTTTTTAACAATTGTTTAAACTTAATGCTTGACATTTTTTTTTCTTCTAACTTTTCCAACTCTTCGCAGATCTTCTAGATGCGTTACCAGAAAAGAGGAAGTTTAAAGATGGAGGATATCTATCTGATGATGGAGCAGAGGTAACAGCGCTGCATCTGTAATTGCTTTTTTTTTCCATATCAGTTGAAAGTATTATCCTTTTCAACTTTCTTCTTCTTGCAGTGGAGAAAGTTGAGTTTATCTGCTTCTAAATTGATTCCATGTAGGGATACATTCCACTTTAGTCCTTTCGATTGGCCATTTGTTTGAGACACCTTGGCAAAGCAATATATGGTTGATTTTTGGGAGAGTAAAAAGTCTCTTAGTTTATTTGTAGGGATATATTTTATTGGTATTTTAACTTGTCTACTTCAAGTTAACAAAGTTAAGTTTTACTGGCTTTCTTTTATTTTCTTGTTTGCTGACCTGCTGGAGGATAATTTGCCTGCAATAAGTACATATTAAACAAGTATAATACCTCTGAAAACATGAATCGCAAGTATGACAAATGAATAGCTTGGAAATAATTTTATGAATTTTTTTTTCTTTCTGATTACTTAAAACTAGATTTCAGATGCCGACACATCTCTTTGCTTGTTAAAGCTTTAGCCCTGCTCTGCTTTTTTATGGACCAAATTGTTAGTGAGTTCTAGCCAAATGAAAAGTTGCCAGTGTCACACTCACCCATTTAAACGATCAATTTCCTGTTTTGTCTAAGTCATCTACTCACTTGAATATTCTTGTCTACGCCTATTTCAAGTTTGTTAACCCTGGAGCAACATAACATCACCCAATGACAAGATGGTATTAAGAAACCTCCCATCCCCTCCTTTCACCTATCTTTTTCTCTTTTGAATTTGTGGTTATTATTCCAAAAATATCTGTAAACTGGCAATTTCATTTTTGATTTATGGACATGATACTTTGCAGGTTTCAAGTTACAAACGTCAGAAAAGAAAGGAGAAAGTTGATTATGAGAACTGGAAATCCACTGTCTTATCGTCTAACAAAAACATGGCAAAAGGTTGGAGGTTTTCATGTTTTGTGTTTTCCACATTGCAGCAATTTTCATCATAAGAGAAAATATAACTAATCCTGCATATTTGCTTCGTCTAGCACCTTGCAAGCGAACTACGCAAGCTAGCCTCAATTTTCAGAAGCAGGTTTCTGAGACGCAGAAGTTGGAAGCAGCGTAATTTAAGACATCAAATCTATTGGGTTGACCACCGTGCACATGCTGGAAGTTCATATGGGAAGAGACTAAATGAAGATAAATGCAATTATTGATTATGTTACAACCAACGATACAATTGCTTTTGGCTGGCAATAATACTATATCTTTGCTTTTGGTGGTTTCATTGTGGTCTCAATGGATCATGAATTGGAATTTCCTAGCATACAAATATTCCTCCTGATCGTATATGACTGTAAAGTTTCAACTTTTATTTATTTATTTATTTATTTTTGTATTATTTACTGTTGATTTAAGATAATATTTGTTTAGTAGACTCGGCTGTCTACAAAATTTAAATGTTTAAGATATTTTAAGATATTATTTCAGATTTCTGAGAATAGAAGTTTTAATAAAACATTTCTATTAGTGTTAGGCGTTAGCTTGGTTGTTGGCTATTCATCTTAGTTGGCAACAACATCATTGAGAAAAGTGTTGAAAATTTCTAAACAAAAAGCTTTCACGAGGTGGGTAGCAACTGGTAGGCCTCGGGCCATATATTTCATTGTTTGACGTCTTGCATGAATAATGAAACAAACAGAGCATTCGGCATCTCGCCGATTCCAACGAGGCTTTTCAACCCAACATCTAACAGTCTGCCAGACGTTTGAATTGTGACATTTGAAAAGTACAAGAGTGTTTTACTTTTAACTTTAACATGATAACCCCATATAAATATTATTTCTAAAATTCAAAATCTTCATCGTTAATTAAATGTGTTTTTCAAAATTAGTACTTTTGGATGCTAAAACAATGTTAAATCTGTACGAAAACATAAAAAAAGAAATACTGTTAAACATCGAAGTTGAACAATTATTTTATAAGATTTTTTTTGTAATATACATGTATATTATAATATAAAATGTCAACTTATAATTATAACCAGATATTTTAGGCACATGTGGTACTCTAATAATACATTTTAATCATAATTATTATTAGTAATTGTCAAGAGACTGCAATAATTTGGACTCCAATTTATTCAAACCCTCGTCAGAAATAAGACTTAGTCAAACTAGGTGCCGTATTTGACCCATCACAGGCAACCTAGAACGCATACCACAAGGGGATTCTGGACATCCCTACGGTCTAATAACGGCTCCAAAAACCCAATAATTTCGATACCTAACACTTTTACCCCTGTATTCATCGATCATTGGACTCATTACTACTGACTTGACAGTTCAATGATTTTCTGTTGTTTTTTAAACAGTCCTCAGAAATCATAACATAATTAATCTTTCTTTTGAATTAGAAAAAAAAATCAATCTCTTTCTCCCCCTTTTCCTCCTTTCTACTCTGTTTATCTTTTTTTTTACTCGTCTCTGTTAAGGGTGGACACTTAAACTCAATCCAACAAGATTAGAATCTGATTAATCATTATATCAAATCTAAAGTCAAATTTGGATAGATAACTCAATATCAGTTATCTAATCAATCCAATCTAACTATATTAATAAAAAATTAAAAATTTTATACGAACATATCTGATTGAACCATTTCAGATTGAGCCAAGTTGCTTTATCAGTATAACCTAATATCGATTGGGTTAACATACTGAAATTTAGGGATGAAAGTGTTAATTCTCAAAACCTTTTTTTGTTCTTAGAATTTAATTAAATACAAGGGTCCCAAAAAAGTCTCCCATACTAACAACAACAAAATGACAGACGGAGAAACCGAGTGGCCATGGAAAGATTGCCACGTTAACATTCGAGAAAATAACAACCACGTACCCGCGCACACGTAAAATTATCTGTCTCAAATTCAATCCGTCCACAAACACTCTCTCTCTCTCTCGCCATGATTACAACAGCAACGACTCTTTAGAATCTTCTTCCTACTAGTTGACGGACTCTTAGTTTGGAAATTCTAATAAAAAAGTAAAAGTAATCTCTTTCTTTTTGGGTATTTCTGAATAAAATCAAAGTGATTATATGTAAGGAGTATTCCACAATTAGTTACAAAATAAATACAGTACAATAGAAAAGAGGTTAGGGTTTGGTTTGCATTTTTATCTCATAAATTTTTGTTTTTTGTTTTTATAAAAAAATCGAATCGACCGTACGAACATTACATTAGGGCACATTGAGTTGTGATGCGATTTGTGTCCTATAGGCTTTAGGTCAGATTTATTTTTTATTTTTGGTTTCGTGGAGAATGGAATTTGCCGTTTCTGACGAGCTGTTAGGCACTTTTGTTCCCATTTTAGTTTATTGGTTGTATTCAGGCTTGTATGTGGTTCTTGGATCCTTTCATCAGCTTGAAGATTATAGGTTGCACTCTAGACAAGATGAGGATCTCAAGAATTTGGTCTCCAAATCAGCTGTTGTCAAAGGCGTTGTTCTCCAGCAATTTGTTCAGGCTGTTGTTGCTATTCTCTTGTTTACGGTTCGTTTTTTAGTTTCTATTTATGTTTGGCAAAACTTGTTTTTGATCCTGTTTTCTGATTCTGTCGCTCGTTTATGGAGATGGGTTTGATTTTGCTTTGGATTTTATGTTTTTATGTTCTGTGATTGACTAAGTTGTCTGGAGTTTACTTGTGAATTTTTGCTTTTGTGCTGTCTGATTTAAGTATTTTATTCTCTTGGGCTTCTATTTTTTTTCCCCAACTGTTAACAAATTTGAAGTTACTGCTTTTACGCAAAAGCTGAAACTTTTCTTCTCCTATAATTTGGTTTTCCTGCCTCCCAGATTGATTTGCCTTCTTTACTGCTACGATTTGTGTTTTTGGAGTGTAATTGTCGGATTTTCAGGAACATGTTAAAATTTTAGGTTGTAGTAGTTTGCCTGGCTTGTTTTAGGGGCAAATTATCATGTCGATTTTGCTGACTGCTCGTCACTTGATTGGTAGAGGTAACTAATGGAGTATTGTGATTGTATCTACTCTTTCGTCATCACAGTTTTAAAGCATACTTATATGGTGAAGAATTATGTATATTTAGTAAATAAATGGTTTATATGCTTCTTCTGTGTTTAACATGAGGACGGTGTCCAGTTCTGGTATATATGCAATAAGTGGATATATGGTATGTGAAATCGGATATGAAACCCAAAGAAATAGCCAGAGTTATTATTGAACTTGTGTTGGTTTGTTGACTGTGCTAAAATATTTTCTCTGTTTATTAAGTTGACTGTGGTGGTAGAAGATTGTTCCTTAATTTCGAATACTGTTGAATTAGCAAGTTAATCTGTGTAGCTTTCTGAAAAAAGCCTCTCCTCTAGGCCAATTTCCACTTTTGTAGATGTTTTATCTGACTCATGATGAATTTATGGAATCTTGATCATCTGATTGCTTGTAAACTAATAACATGGATGAAGTTACTTACAGGACTTCTCATCTTTCTTCTGTTATTGTTTTCGTTTCATATTGATGTATGTCCAACCAATAATTTTGTTAATATCTTGGCTAGCATAGACAATGTGTATGTGGTTTTTTAAAACTTGATATATTTTTTTGTTTTTGGTGGAATCTTGGTTGTGCATAGGTAACAGGCAATGATGCTGAGAATGCTGCCAATCAACAGTCTTCCCTTATTGTTTTAGCTAGACAGTTTGTTATAGCAATGTTGGTTATGGATACATGGCAGTATTTTATGCACAGATACATGCACCACAACAAATTTTTGTATCGACATATCCATTCTCTACATCACCGACTTGTTGTTCCTTATGCATTTGGTGCTCTGTACAATCACCCCCTTGAGGGGCTTCTTAATGACACAATTGGTGGAGCCTTATCTTTTCTCCTCTCTGGTATGTCACCTCGAGCCTCGATTTTCTTCTTCTCCTTCGCCACGATCAAAACAGTGGATGATCACTGTGGATTATGGCTTCCTGGAAACCTCTTCCATGTGTTCTTCAGAAACAATACTGCATATCATGATGTCCACCATCAGCTTTATGGTAGCAAATACAACTTCGCACAACCTTTCTTCATAATGTGGGATAGAATTCTTGGAACATATATGCCTTATTCACTTGAGAAGAGAGTAGATGGGGGCTTTGAAGCGCGTCCTATTAAAGATTACAAGGACGACTGATTATTATGTTAGGACAATGAGCTGTGTACAACCTATTTGATTTTTGCTTACTGATGAGCCACACTACTATGTGATCTGTACATACATATATTGTTGTGTTTTATTCTCATCATTTTTGTTTATACGAGTTAATAATGAAGCTGAGATACAATCAAACCAAATGTATCATGTTTGGAGTGACCAATTTAGATTCTAAGTAGCTTTGATAAGCAATGGATAGCTTGTTGTTTATGGGATTTCTTTGAGCCCTGCTTTCAGAATTTTTAAGTTAGAATGCACCTACCATTACAATTACTCTACAGCTTGTCAAACCTGGGTATTTTAAGCTGCTGTCTGTTATGCTACTTTTTGAGCTAATATTATTAAAATGGTTAAATATGGCTTACATTGGTAGCGTCAGCTTGTGAGTGTAGTAGTCTTAATAATTATGGTGTATAACTTGTTGCTTGTTCTTGGATCAAAGCTTCACTGCTTTTCCAAATTAAACGCAATCCTTAAAGAGTTCGTAGAATGTTAAAAGATGCCAGATTCTTGGTAGCGATGACTCCTAGATTTCAAGGGTATACTCTCCTCTGATCTGTATTATCATCAATTTATAAGAATGAAGCTGCAAGGAAATATGCCTTCCAGTTTGGAAGTATTTGTCAGTAATGTAATTAAGTTTCCTCGTTTGTATCATGTCTTTCTCTTTCTTTTGTCATTATTGTACAGGATTGCAGTTACAGTTGGAGTTTCAAAAAGGGTTTTAACTAACTATTCACTTTTTCATTAGGCAACCCTTCTGGTGATGAAAATAGATAGTGTTGGGCCCTTTCTTTGAGCATGCCCTTGTAAGCCTTTTTATTCCCTATTAATTGAGAGTACCTTTGGATGGTCCATGGGTGGGTCTACAATCCTTATCTCTGGACGCACTTTTAAAACAGATACCACACTCATCACATTATTAGATCAAACATATTAAGTCGATGAATATCAACGTCGATTCATCTAGTTGTTCCAACTACAATTTCTTCCAATGATAAATTCAGTTTAATTCTATTACCTTTTTGTCTTAAGATATTTAGTATATCCTTTTTGCTGCAATTATGACACATCTACCTTCACTCTAACGTGTCCTGCCTGCTTCATCAGTCACATGGCTGTCCCTCTTGTTGATAATTATCTCCTGACACCTGCAATGCAAGCGCAGTTAATCTAAGTGATGGTAGCAGGAGAGAATGTCTCTGCAAAACTCTCATTAATGGTACGGGGTTGCCAATCTTTAGATGATACCATCCACTCGTTGAATTCTGGAATGGGCGCATTTTAAGGCAGATTGTCCTTAACAGCAAGACAAGGCAGCTAGTAACCATTCTTACCATCTTAAAGATGGAAATAAACGCTCAAATTGTTGCTGGGTTCAATTAGTAGGATTTGTCCCACATTGTTGTGCAGTAGGTACGTTGTCATTTATAAGAAGAGGGACTGTCCTTCTCTATGCGAGTCCTTTTAAAGATAACGTCGCATGGTTATGACTTAAAGGAAATGATATTTTCTAGTGAAATAAAACAAGAACTCCTACCCTGAATAGGCCATCTTTTGACAGCTTAAGATGCCAAAACTGGCTATCCTCTCAGTTTCGGATAAAACTGCTTTCAGAATGGTTGCGGTGGCCAGCAGTCCCTTTTAACATCATGGATCTTGCAAGTTGCTGAATTCTTAGGCTTGGACTTTCTCCTAGACAGTGGCATGACTTCCTGTTATGATTGAATAAATGATATAAAACCATGGGCCACCTTATCCATAAGGTGGTTCCAGAATTTATTAAAGCAGCCTACATTCTTCGTATGAAGATAGGTGTAATCATGGCAACTTCTTTGTCATTGTAATCGACATTCTTTGCCTAAAGGTTTGTTACTAATACATATAGTGATTGAAGGGGTTTTCTATCCAACTATAATTTAATGCAGTAGGGGGAGATTTGACATGTATTCGGGAACACATAACACGGTTTTTGAAGCTTCTAGCTCTTGCTGATAATAAATTTGCTTCTCCATACAATTTGACAATAGTCAATCTGCAACTTGTATTACTTTTTGTTTGTGAAGGATATGAAAGGACTTCCAAGAAAATATAATTAAAATGTTGCCCTCTTCTGTTCATTTTCTTCTCCTTTGTGGTGGTTAAATAGAATGTAACAAAAGTTTTTAACTTCAAGGTTATAACTACAAGTGGTTCTCAAAGAAACAGAATATTTATAAAAGCTCAACAACAAAGACATTACTTATGGTCCTTGTGAGACCAAAAGCTAGATTTTTAGCCCCTCTAAGCATGCTGCAAAGAAGAGCAATCATTCTAAAAGAACTTTAATAAATCAGATAAGTTCATCAGAAACATGCATCTCTTAACATATCAGTATTAGGAAACATAGGCAAGAGAGTTCTAATTGCCTGGAATGCCGAGATGCTCTCTTTAAGGCTTTTTGGATATGTATAGTTTGATAAAAATACAAATCATAGTATTTGATCTCAGGAGTTTCACATCTACTACTTAATACTACTCACACTGGGTATAAAGACATAATTGAAACCAACTTGAGAAAAAATTCTAAATCACTGAATGTACAAAAGATGAGAAGCACGTGGTGAGTGCGATTTGGGGAGTGAGCGGGTGGCAGCAAGAGCATTTTGCCTTGGTCTGGGATCAAACCCTGTCAGCTTCGTCTCACTTTGGAACCTTGTCACAACAGGAGCAAAGGAATCAGACATTCGCCGCATTCGTGGGTCGAAATTCGACTTCTGATTCGTTAATTGTGCATCTCCTGCAACTCTAACAGCCTTCTGACTCTTACAACCCAAAGAAATGCTGGGACGTCTCTTTGGCATCTCTGTTGTGGTAGTAATCCTATTTTTTGCATTCAAGGAAGTTGAAAACGTTTTCACTGGACTTGTTGCAGTTGTTGGTGGCCTTAAATCTTCGCAATCCGACATGGTCGAGAAGTCTGCAGCACTGGCAGTGACTACACTCCATTCTATGCTTGCCTCGCTTGGAGCATAAGCTGTGGGAGTGACACATCCAGATGTGGCATCTGATCCTTGCCTTGCAAGAAAAGGGTTGGATTTTCCTGACAGGCTCTCTATCTCAAACAAGTCTGAGCTTGCATCACTCTCAGTTTCATTGTAGAATTCTCCGAGAGATGCTGAGAGTTGAATTTCCTCCAGCCTTGGAGTTGCATCCCAAGACAACATTGTTAGCCTCCTATCAAGGCTTAGAGACTTGTCTCTCGTTTCAAACACAGGGCAACCGAACACCTCTAGCGACTTCTTCGGCTTCTCTTCTTCCACTTCTTGGAGATTTACTTTAATGGGAAGATTTCCCATCTCAGAATGCACCGCTTGGAAACTAAAACAATTCTCTCTGCTCACCAAATGGTCCTCTTTGACAACTGAGCCTGGTTTCTCGATTTGGACTGTATCAGGATGTTGAGTAACGTTGTTGGGTTCTGCAGAAATTGCTTTCCCTTGAACTATGCCGCTGTCAGCACTTCTTTTGAAACTGGTTTCGGCAACTTGTTCATTAATATCAACAGAATCTTTGTCAGAACATGAACATTTACATCTGAGACCAGAAAGGAACCTCTTCCTTTGTACCTTATTTGTTTTTTTTTTGGATTGATTATTCTTCAGAACACTCTGCAGCAACGCGCTTTGACTGTTCCAGCTTGATTCAGAACGAACACTCGGAGTTCCCGTTCCTGTTCCAGCGTGAATTCTTGGTTTTACCACGACTGGGTCGACTCGTCCATCTTTCACGTACTGGTAATTCCTGGCACTAACTTTGACAATTCTTGGACTGTCATCCATTCCTCCATTGAAGTACTTCTCAGCACTGAATACTCCAATCTCTCCATCTTCTTGTTCTTTTCTTTCCGGGAAATGTTTCTCCTCTTGCGTAGCAATTACAGGACTTTGATTTTGACTTGGTGCCGCAAGTTTACGTACAAAAGTTTCTTCAGAGCTATTCAAGTATGAAGAAAAGGAAGCATCACGAAAGTTGTTATTGTTACTTGGAAAAGGCAGCGTCCGTGAGAGGCTGGTGTTGCAGTTTGATGTTAAGGAAATCATAGCCATTGATTTCTGGAAACTTTGCTGCAGAAAAGCAAAACAAAAAGTGGAGAAAAAAAGAGCAAAAGCCTCAATTGGATGCACTAAACTACAAAAAAGAAAAAATGAGAAAGACCCAACAAAAGGAGCTTCAAGAATTCTGAAAACAGTCTGAGAGGATAAATAGAAATACAAGTTTCTTTCAGGGCCAACTAGAATTTGGCCTTAAAGAAGCCTCAGGTCCCTCCTAAGTTGCCAAAAGGAAAGAAACTCAACATAAAGGAGCTCTAAAGCAGTCAAAAGGAAAATTGAATGGAAGAAAGTAGTGAAATAGAGAGGCTAATAGGCTGCTGCTGGGCTGAGTGAGAATTAGTTCTCTATAAGTAGGCTAGTGAAACGTGCTTGATATTAAAAGAAGTAGGCCCTTGATGCTTGTGGCCAAACTGCATTCCAATAAGAATGCGTCTGAAGAGCAACAGTGCTACAAGTTTCTTGACACTATCCGGCAACAGCGACTGTATTAGATTTAATTTTGCTAACAGTAGGTAGTGTAGATTATTTTTTCTACATTGGTGGTTGCTTAGAAATTTCGGCATTCTAGAGATGTGGAGGATCATCTTGACACGTTGATCCGCACGGGATTAGTAATTGCCAAGGATATCGACAGGTTGATTATAAGTTTCTTGATCAGATTATTTTAGACATCATGTCAACTCACTTGCTCTACTCTTTCAACTATTTATGGCATTATGAAGTGGCTCTTTCAGTGGTCTTGTTACATGTTTTACAGTATCAATAATTCATTTAATTTGATTCTGGTTATTTATAACATCATACAAAGGAAAATCTTACACTTTCAATTTTATGACCCTCTCATATACTGACTTGTATTTTATAATGTT
>JANKKB010029167.1:0-20337 GCA_026225775.1 Bursera palmeri | reverse complement strand
AGGAGGGTTACATCAGAATGAATACTGCATCTGCATGCAGTCTATGCGTAGGCTTGTAATAGGGACAGTTCAGTTAAATCTTCCAATTTACATATACTAATAATACTGGTCAAGATGCTACCAGTAGCAGAACCAAAGCAAGTGCAAGTTGGTTTACACAATTTTCCACGCCATGCACTGCATTCAAATTGGCTAATAATTGTAACCTGAGGTGATCATGAGCGAGTTAAGTGCACCGCTAAATTAGTCCAACAACTAATATCGATCCCAAAAATTTACTGATTAATTAGTAACATATATAGTACGGGCTACATCAATATCTACTAATGATAATTTGTTGGTTAATGATGAAATATTAATACAACTGCATGCATACCAACAGAGGGTTGTAGGGAGAGATCCTGAACCTCAAGCTTGCGGGGTGCCCTTGTTTTGCTCCTCTTCCTCTGCCCATTTGAAGGGCATTTTGTCCCCTCCATAAGACACCTAGTTAGTTTTTTGTTTGAACATGAAACAAAATCTAGCAAATCCCGATATGCAAGTCCTCATAACCATTGATTATCTATTTCTTAATCCTCTTCAATGTGCTTACCAAACAACACTTCATTTTCAAATACTATTATTAGGGATCAGTGCTTAGATGACGGCCTAGTCTTAGCAGCAGTAGCACCTCCTTCATGTGGCTACATTTACATCAACTATGACCCTCTACTTCTGTAAGGAACAAACCAACATAGAATATACACAAATCTGCTCTAGATATATGGAAAATGATTTTCTTAAGTATCAAGGTCCGTCCCACTAACGAGAAAAAAGCTAACACAAATGAGGGTCATCCAATACTAAAGGGAGAATTTAGAATGAACTATATATAAATTAGTCAGATATCTCGTATACAAATCATGCTAACTAAAAAACAATTTGATTCAGTGATTTGTGTAACTGAGATTTATCTCAAGATCTTGGATCTAGCTAGGGATAGTAGGTGAGATTTCTGTCGTTACTCATAAAATAAAAAACTAGTTGAAGAAAATCAATAGTGCCTAGTGAGCCAATTTTTGTGTAAAATTTCCATATGGAGTGTTGTCTTTTCCAAAAAAAGATAAAAAGTGGTTTGGATCTCATGGCTAGATGGGTGGAAGCCTAGACAGATGAGACTTGAGAGGAGTGGGGCATGGCTTCTCTGTAGTTGTTTGATGATCATATGCTTAAAATAGTAGTCTATTTGTCCTCAAATCCTTCAATTACCTAGAGCCAGCCGGCCTCAGCTGCAAGCAAAACACTTTCTTGACTTTTAGTCCAGAAAAATATATAACCCAACGTGCCTTCATTAAGAGGCTTCGTGGTTAAATTCCAATAAAAATTAGGTTCCATTAATGGTCGGTCTCCAATCATAATTTTGATTATTCCATTGTAGGGTCCTTGAAAAGACTCATGATTCGCTAGCTTGACGCCTTCTGTCTAAATACCTATTATGTTTCTGCTCACTCTCAAGAGATTCAAATCATCTCTAATTCAACTGGTTCTGGTGTTACGGTAAGTTAGAAAAGTGTGGGGAACCTCCTACCGCACACAAGATGCTATTTTTACTAACCATCTCATCTCGGAAACGATGAAGTAGATATCGTTATTTATTTTCACGGATTTGTTTCTGAGCTAAGTCTTTGACCCAAAACACATTTATCTAGTTTGAGAGAACCCAAACGTTTTGTATGAATTCAGGATTTCATTCCCTAATAATGCGAGATGTGACTCCTATGGAATTGATATCATAACTATTCCTGTAGACACAAATATGACGTGAAAATTACTGCAAGTATAGCTTAAAATTGCCTTCTGAAGTGCTCCCATTGTTGTGTGAAACAAGTCTCATTCAAGTTCAAGCTGGAGTACTTTTCTTACTACATTCTTTAAGACAACAAACCAAACCAGTGAGCATAGATGGTGACTACTAAAGCCTCTTGTGAGTAGGCCTCGTATACCCTATATAATAGAAAGCTTGTACACAAACATTTAAACTGATAGTTTACTATATATTGAAAATCTAATACTCTGTATTACAGCTCATATTATTATTAGTCTGTTATTAACTATTACAAATATAACGTTCAATAATGTTATACGTTTACCATTGATATATTATTTTGAGACGTTGACGCTGAAAAAATGTCCAGACATTGTAGTCTGACCATTCTTTTAGATTGGTGATATTATTATATAAGTTATGGTTTTAGAAATTGCAAATCACGTTCTTTAATCAGCAGCCTTGAGGGAGCCTTATTAGATGTTGATTTGAGAGTTTAAACAATGATATATAAAACTAACTGAAGTCATTATCTTGAAAAAGATTTTCATTTTCGTATAGCAACAGAAGTCTTTTTGTGTGGGACTCAAAACATGCCTGGTGGTGGAAAATTTCCGTATCACATTGGAGACAGTCTTTTGTCAGCTTGAAACCAATAAGAGTGTCAGCCATATAGACCCCTCTTGTTTCCCTGCACATTTTTTAGCCAAAATTGTCATAAACAACAGTTTAATGAGATCATAGACGGTGCAATCTTCTGCACTTTCATGCATATTTCCATGTGTTATGCCACCTAAAATATCTACTAACAACTAGCAAACCATATATGGTGAAATGCCAAAACTCCTCTTCTGAAAGATGTCGTTTCCGTGTTTCTGGTTACAATCTCTTAACAAGAGTCTTAGGTTGGATGATCATATCATGCGGTCCCTCATCCATATGCTATTCTAATAAAATACAGTTACATATAAATTTATTTAAAACATCATATAATTATATAAATAAAAGAAAATTGAATAAATATATGATAAGATAATAAATATGTAAATGTCGTGATACACTTTAGTCACTTAAAATTTTTTCCAAGACATAAAAACTGTAAAGTGAGCATGCTTTGATTGCAACATTGTCCTATTCTTTCATGGGTACTTGGAAATCTAGCATGACTTTCTGGTTTTTTAATCATTATTTCTTTCTGTTTCATATGCTTATCTAAGTCAGTACTCCTTACAACATTGGCATTAATGATTTGAGTACTTAATCATCGCTGACCAAGCTTATCTTAAACATATAAGCACAGCTAGTGATTGGGTTTGAAGTTCTACATGAATTTGTTTATTTGATTCCATAACAAGCTGAAATGGAAAAATAGGAACTTGTAGCCTTTAGCTAGTATTGACCAATCATAGTTGCATCTAATCACAGCTTACTAGACAAGGCCACGTGTGTAGGACCTCTATAGCCTCTGCTTCCCTTACATTTCCTTCCATTTACTTTGGTTATGAGATTTTTGAATATAAATCATTTTTAAAAATCCCCACCAGGATCTGCTATTTAATCATTTGCCCTCACACTCTCACCAGCAGCTACCTTGGAACACATTTCAATAGGGAAAGAGAGAGACAGAGAGGCCTTTTAATTTAAATATGAGAGCAAGCAAGCATACCCCATAAATTGCTCTGCAGTAGTTTCTCTTCATTTGTTCTCTGATAATTCTCTTTGTTTTTGCTTTAGCTGATAGGGCTATACTTTTTATGTTTTAGACAGGAAGAGAGGAGAAGCTTCAGATACTGGCTTCAGGCTCTTATCTGATAAAAAAAGAACTCCCAACTTTCACTTCTTTTTCTTTGGTTTCTAGATTAAATCAGCGGTTCATGAAGTGTTCTAGAGCTACTGAAAACATTAATCTGAAGGACACATTTCATTGTTGCAAGCCATTACTTCCAACGATGTTGCCAGACTTTGATCCAAATGACAATGAAGCTGGCATGAAGCTGTTGGAGGACCTGACCACAAATGCATATCAGATACAACAACTGGTACTCAAGGAGATACTAACTCGAAATGAGAATACAGAATATCTTAGAGGCTTTCTCAATGGCCTCTGTGGTGAGGAACTTTTCAAGGAGAAAGTTCCTGTGGTGAATTATGAAGATATCAAACCTTATATAGAGAGAATTGCCAATGGAGAACCATCAGAGATCATTTCAGCTCAACCAATTACCGAGTTCCTCACCAGGTGCAAATTTTAATTTTTTATTTATTTATTTTTTATTTTTCGTTTTTGGTTATAGTCGGTCTGAGTATACTGCAATAATTCTCTCTCAATATCTCATCAAAGTAACTATATTCATCTTTGATGCAGCTCCGGAACTTCGGGGGGGCAGCCGAAAATGATGCCATCAACTGCTGAAGACTTGGACAGAAAAACATTCTTTTATAACATGCTTGTACCTGTAATGAACAAGTGAGAATATTCTCCCCAATCACCGATTTAACTTATACTTTAAAATGAATGTAACAGTGAAAACCAAGTTACTGAAAATTCCTTTTTCATATTCTAATTACAGGTATGTGGAAGGCTTGGACCAAGGCAAAGCAATGTACCTCTTATTCATCAAACCAGAAATTAGTACTCCCTCTGGTTTGATGGCAAGGCCCGTCCTAACCAGCTACTACAAAAGCAATAACTTCAGGAAAAGGCCTTTCAACCGGTACAATATTTACACAAGTCCCGATGACGCCATCTTGTGTCCAGACAGCAAGCAGAGTATGTACAGCCAGTTACTCTGTGGTTTAGTACAGCGTGATGAAGTTCTAAGGGTTGGTGCAGTTTTTGCATCAGCTTTTCTTCGTGCTATTAAGTTCTTGGAAGATTACTGGAAAGAATTATGCAACAATATAAGAACTGGTCATATCAGTGACTGGATCACTGACTTCAGCTGCAGAAGTGCTGTATCTTTAATACTTAGCAACCCTAATCAAGAATTGGCAGACTTGATAGAGCATGAGTTTAGTGGGAAATCATGGGAAGGGATAATTAAAAAGCTTTGGCCTAGAACAAAGTACATTGAAGTCATTGTTACAGGTTCTATGGCCCAATACATCCCAACACTTGAATTTTACAGTGGTGGGCTTCCTTTAATTTCAACCATGTATGCTTCTTCTGAATGTTACTTTGGGATCAACTTTAAACCACTAAGCAAGCCTTCTGATGTCTCTTACACCCTTCTCCCCAATATGGCCTACTTTGAGTTCTTACCTGTGGAGAAAAATGATGGAGAATTGACTCAACAGGTACGCTGCAATGGTGTTTCTGAGCGGAATTGCATACAGGAAGAGGATGGAAAGGAAGCTATTGAGACTATAGATCTCATGGGTGTGAAGCTTGGTCACCACTATGAGCTTGTTGTCACAACTTTTACAGGTGAGTTTTTTCCTCTTTGAATCTGACCCACTTGCCTCGTTTTTGTTTGTTGTTTGTTTATGATGAAATTAATTGTCAAATTCAGTCCTGGAAGAAACAAAAACTTCTTATGTAATCTTCTTCCTTGTTTCCTCATCCATAAAGATTACCCACCCCTGTCTAATGTACCACTAAAATAATATAAATCTGTTTAAAAGCCAACCATTTCAACTCAATTCATGTAATCAACTTCTTTCCAAAAGTCAGAAAATGCTACAGCAAGCTATATGCTAGGCATGGTTCAGTTGTATATGAAAAACCAATAAGTTTATACATGAGATTTAAAAGAAATGTAGTTCTCATTTCCTCATTTAAATTTTCCTTCTTTTCAGGCCTATATAGGTACAGAGTTGGTGACATTCTCATGGTAACTGGCTTTCACAACAATGCTCCTCAATTTCGCTTTGTGCAAAGGAGAAATGTGGTTTTAAGCATTGACACGGACAAAACCAATGAAGAAGATTTATTGAAGGCAGTGACACAAGCAAAGCTGCTTATTGAGCCTCTTGGCTTCCTCCTCACTGAATACACTGGCTATGCTGACACTTCCTCCATTCCAGGTCACTATGTACTATTTTGGGAGCTTAAGATGAAAGGAAGTAGCGACTTGCCAGAGCTTGATAAAGAGATAATGGAGGAATGCTGCTCCACAGTGGAAGAAGCACTGGATTCTGTGTATAGGAGATGCAGGAAAAAGGACAAGTCCATCGGACCATTAGAGATAAGGGTGGTGAAACATGGAACATTTGATGCACTCATGGATTTCTGTGTATATCAGGGATCTTCTGTCAACCAATACAAAACACCCAGATGCATCAAATCTGAGGAAGCCATAAAATTATTGGATTCAAAGCTGGTAGGAAGGTTTTTCAGCAAAAAGACTCCATTCTGGGAGCCATTTAGAATGGAAACTAATAAATGACAGTGATAGTTAAGAGGATGTTTGTAAGCTTCCAGGTTTAGTTTTCCGTTGCCAGTGCTAGGAATCACAATTTGATTTGTAAAAGTTCTTTTTTTATTCTGCGTTTTTCTCTTCACGGTGTACGCTGGATTTGTATGCTAATTAGATTATTAGACAGCCCTGTCTCCATTTCTGCAACTGCAAAATACTCCTCAATTTTCTTAACTACAAAGGGTCTTCCACCATGCTTACATGTTAATCACATTATCAACCAGTGTCAAGCTTAGTAAGTACTTCCATTAACATAACATGTTATCTACTGACCGGAACTGTGATAAACGGGAAAGATTAAGATTAATGGCTCACTTAGATCAACTTGAGAGCCTTAGGCTTTTTTGTGAAGGGGATGAGGCAGCCGCTTGTCCTCCACTAAGTTTAGATGGCTAAAGTTGAGATGTACCACGGAACTGTCATTTCACTCTAGCTTTCAAGTACTATCATTTTCCATATATAGCAATTGTCTTGTATAAAAGTATACAAAAGTATCGGGCAAAGTAAGTATATCAACTACAACACACAAGACTTTAAATTTATTACAACTGGTACGCTGGCTTATGCGTACGCACAAAGTGCTGGACGGCAGTTATTAGCTGAAGGTGAAAGCTGCAAGTTGGCTTCCCAAGCATCGAGTAAATATTTAACCATCAACATCCAAAGAAGGCTAGGTGAAACTGAATTTTTATGATGATAACATTTCATAGATTAAGTTATTCTGCACCAGTAGTTGATCTGTAGCCAACACTTACAGGAAGAATAATTTATTATTCATGACTGGTTCACAAAGTGAAACTGAAGATGGCCTTGGAACTTATTTGACCCAACAGTACTTGAGAAAAATATACGGATATCTTGGTAACGGGGCACAATCATATAGGTAGCTCCCAGCTGGCTGTGCCGTGACTGCAGCAAAGGCAAGCTAGAAATTAATGGACAATTCAAAGAGCTCATTCAATCATATTGACTTGTTGTGCTTATTATATCGTCAGCTAGCAACACGGGACCTTATTTGCCAACCTTTGGTCCTCATCATATAGAGGAACAAATTACTAGTGGGAAATTCACTGTACTTGCGCTTGAATTTGACACGTGGAGATAAAAGATCATAGGGGCACTCTGTCACATAGCATTTAACATTAAGGTGAAGGTAGCCTTTTATGGCGATGCAGGCAAAGGCCAACATACAGCCACGAGTACAGGAAGTTAGGCTGAGATCCATGAGCCATGGCCAAAGCCAAGGGGACAATGAGAGCTACGCAAAGGGACATAAAAAACTGTTCATGCAAAATGGGAAGTCTTTATAAACAGGCCCTTCAGCTTTGTCTCAAGCATTTATGGGGAACATGTGACCTTAACCACCACCATCTCTACCCCATCAGGTGAGGCTGGACACCCTCCTCTCATCTGCTCCTCCCTCACCTTTCTTTATACTTCTGCAGTATTACGAAGGGCTCCACTTGCAATATTCTTCTCTGATCTCATCTCTGCCTTTCCTTTTCACCACTCCATACATCATCAATTTAATTATATATAATCCCATCTCTGCAGACACTACCTTTAACTACAACCTTTTATTTGCATGTCATCAGAATACAAACAGAAAGCTTAATATATATCTATATATATTGCGTTTTTGTTGACCTGGCAACTGGTGATTGGATATGTATGAAAAATAATTCTGGTGGCTGGCTGCTGGTTTACCTCACGATTTGGAAAGAAAAGCAGGGAGTATCAATCGATGCCTAAAGTGGAATGAGATGTATCCAAGGCTGAAATATAGTCTACGTGGTTGGCAATTAGCAGTTAGCTAAGAGATATAAAGACCAAGCACACGGGTGCTAGACTCATGTTGGGAACATTTTGAAGAAAAAGACAAGCCCTGTAGCTGTCTTTGACTCAATTCCCGGAGGGTTGTGCTTACTTTTAATAGCCCTGCAACCCCACCTTCACCTTGGCCTATATTATACATTACAGCATGCAAAATAGAATGAGATAGAGAGTACTATTGCATTGCCCTTTCTTCCTCTTGGGGATAAGGTCATGTCCTTCCCTGTGCCATGTAGTGATAGTGAAACATCTATGATGGTGGGTCGTTCTTGCTAGCTTTGACATAGTCGGCAGTGAGGTTCTACCGCACGCATGTACCATCATCTAATCCAGACCATACAATCACTACGAATTTTCCAGATAGAGATATCGCTTATTGGAGTTTTCTTAACATGAAGGCCGACTACATTCATAGTATAGTCTATCTTTAAGTTGATAATGTTCGTTCTTTAAAATGTGTTAGTCGTTCCATTGATATCTTATCTCTAATTCTTTTTGAGGTGAGGTTAAGAGAGTGATAAAGATAGTGAGGTCTGAGTACTTTGGTTTTCGGTAAAGTCACAAATATATTCCTTTATTCTGGAAACATAAATTAAGTTCATAAATTTGCTTAACACATTAATGAACCTTAGAATTCTAAGAATTTTGATGCATAGATTATGTATACTCATTCGTAATAATTGAACTTAACTAGAACTAACAGACCTCAAATGATAGCGAGGGTGTTAAGTCGGTGGTTTGGAGATGTTGTTTGGTTGCTATTCGTCCAATAGTTGGTTCTTCTTTATAGCAAAAGAGGGAATGGAGCTTTCAATTATGGCTCCAAAAAACTTTCTAGGAACGTCAGCAAGATTATAAAGCAATGAAAATATCAATGGGTGCCGAATTTTTCATCGATGTTAACCATTTGATGCCTAAATCAGTGAAACGATTAACTATGAGAGTTCAAACTAGTGTTCAAGCTAAATGCATGTGATGAAATGAATCAAAACAGTGAACAATGAAGAAAGGTAACTATGGATATTTATAGGATATTTAATACATGTCTTCAATCTTAGCCGCTCATCCTATGATAAGTGTCATAATCTGAGTGACTCATTTGTCATTCTAGAATGTTTTTATTCAAAATGCATGTTCCAGATTTGAACAAATAATGAAATGCCATATGGCACTGCCAGGTGTCAAGTGATCCATTGATTCCCACATGGAAACAATTTCATGCAAATGTTGTGATTCATGCTCAATGGTTGCTTGTGCTTGGTGATCATTTCAAGAGACCAAGCCTGCTCCTTATGGCATGTTTGCTACGTTGTATTTTATTAGATAAAGACGCGAGATTGTATAGCTTGAGTTAAACCCATGTCTCTGCAGCTTTTTATCAGGATTTGACAGAATTAAGAAAGCGCACTGTAGCGCATAAGTTGCCGCAGAATAATCCTTAGCATTTCTGCGAGTTAAAAGAGTGTACAAGCTTCGTGAACTTCTGCAAGTTCAGCTAATAAACACCACAAAATAAATAAATAAATATTTAGGTAACGTGAACGGTTAGATTCTCTCTATATGCCAGAGCCCCCAGAAGGAGGCCTTCTTTGCCTTCTACCTAAGCTATGCAAGAAAAGCCCAAAACCAATCTTAGAGAATAGTAAAGCTTCACAAGTTCTTTATGTCCAAGGGTAAGTAGTCCGTAATTAATAAAAATAAGTTTATTATTAAATAGATAATAAAATTTTAATAATCAATATTTTAAATAAATAATTTTAAATTTTTTATTAACAGTAATTATTTATATTGAAATAAATATAATAAGCACTACCATCCAAGCATCAAAAGAGTAGCCTGGCTATTTAAGCATCAAAAGAGTAGCCTGGCTATTTCTCATAATACCTCCGATTATTTTTGCAAAAGAATGTAGAAAGATTTTAGATGGAGTCTTGATATGGGTTAAGAAACCGGTGGGCCTGAGGGAGCTCTCAGGAGTCAACCAAGCCCACGATTGATAGGTTTAGGCTTGTAGCTTCAAATAACTGTTTGACCCCATTAGAAGCTTTTCTAAAATGAACAAGCATGAATTCTAAGCTCACACTCTCTCTATTTTAAATAAATACTTAGCTCATTTGAAACCCACGTAGCTCTTCCAAGTCAAAGTGTTTACTACCATCCAATCGCCTCTGGACCCCGCCAAATCCTAATCCAACGCTACACATTTCATCAAACACGTCACCGTTTTACTCCAAACCAAAACCCCAAATCCCACCGCTACTCCCCACACTCAGATCTTCTCCTTCAATCCCCACACCATCACCACCCTCACCCTCTTCGCCGGCGAAGATGCTCCCGCCGGAGCTCAACCCCCGATCATTTCGCCCCTACATCTCAGCCTCCATAAGCGCCCCTTCTTTCTCCTCCTCCTTCGGCAACAATGGCTCTGCCTCCTCCCTCTACTCAAACCCTAACCCTAACAGTAACGATAACTTCAACACCAACGTCACTAACCGATCTCTCAAGAACTCTCGATTCGCGCCCTCGTCCTTCGCTCACAACGCGCGAATCGCCATCGCTTTGGTCCCATGTGGTGCGTTTTTGCTGGACTTAGGTGGCACTCCGGTCGTAGCCACCCTCACTCTTGGATTGATGATTGCTTACATCATCGATTCGCTCAACTTCAAATCCGGTGCGTTTTTCGGTGTTTGGTTCGCGCTGATCGTAGCTCAGATCGCTTTCTTCTTCAGCTCTTCTCTCTTCGTCACCTTCAATTCAATCCCTCTCGGTCTGCTAGCTACGTTCTTATGTGCTCAGACTAATTTCTTAATCGGCGTTTGGGCTTCCCTTCAGTTCAAATGGATTCAAATTGAGAATCCTTCGATAGTTCTTGCTCTCGAACGCCTTTTATTTGCATGCTTGCCGTTCACTTCGTCCACGATTTTCACGTGGGCAACTGTTTCTGCTGTTGGTATGAACAATGCCGCGTACTATCTTATGGCTTTTGACTGTATTTTCTATTGGCTGTATTCGATTCCGCGTGTTTCAAGTTTTAAATTGAAGCAAGAAGCTAAGTATCATGGTGGAGAGGTTCCTGATGATAATTTAATACTGGGTCAGCTTGAGAGCTGTATTCACACTTTGAATTTGTTGTTCTTTCCTTTGATGTTTCACATTGCGTCACACTACTCGGTTATATTTTCATCGGCTGCTGCTCTCTGTGATTTGTTTCTGCTTTTCTTTATTCCCTTTTTGTTTCAACTGTATGCCTCTACGAGGGGTGCGCTATGGTGGGTTACCAAGAATGCAAATCAAATGCAAAGTATACGCGTGGTTAATGGTGCTGTTGCTTTGGTTGTGGTGGTTATTTGTTTGGAGATTAGGGTGGTTTTTCATTCATTTGGGAGGTATATTCAGGTTCCACCGCCATTGAATTTTCTTCTTGTGACTATTACTATGCTCGGTGGGGCGGCTGGGGCTGGCGCTTATGCACTTGGCATGATTTCAGATGTTTTCAGCTCGGTTGCATTTACAGCTTTGATTGTAGCAGTTAGTGCTGCTGGAGCAATTGTTGTGGGATTCCCATTGTTGGTATGCTTCTTTCTCCAGTGGAATTTATGCTTAAGTTTTTCCTTGACTTGTGTGTTTAGACTCATGAAATTTCAATGGTTATTGTATGTTTGTACTGCAATCATTTTCCATTCATATCATATATGTCCTGCAATGCATTTTTAAAAGTTAGAAAGCTAGTGGATATCTTTCTATATAGCATTGAAAATCTACTTGATATTGGACCAATCGTTTGAAGCCAATAGTCATGAATGTTTTTTGTAGCATCCTTGTCTTGACCCCCAAATTCTCTCTCCTTATGTCTATGTCGCATTAAGAAATTAGATTATGAGGATTTGTATTTGTTCTAGACCAAGTATATGTCTCAGTTCAGGTTCCTGGTCAGGAGGCATTATCCTATATTTTTGTGTGAGTACTGATGTTTGTTTTGTTTGATAATGCACCATAGGCAGAAAACATAATTCCCATTTTGGATGACTATTGGGTAGAGGGTTTGTTCCACAGATGAGTATGAGCAAAGTCGAAACACGGTGACGTATAAGAATTTATCTGATCTTTAGTGGTAGTAGGTTCAAGTACAACAGGTTTAAATTAATGGAGGAAGAAGAGCAGTTACTATGGCATTTTTAAGGAAACTACTATGCTTAATTGGCCTGGCATTCTGTTGCAATGGAGAGTGCATTAAAAAATTAGATAGTGCCTTATTAATATATATATAGATATATATATTGGGTTAGTGGTTGTAAGGTAGAAAGATCAAGTTGGTAATTGACGATGCAGTTTTGGAGATAGAAAGAGGTTGAAATTGCAATTTTTGAATTTCCTTGGCATTTAATATTTTCTTGCCTTAAAAAGGAGATATTCAAGGGTGCGTAAAACTCATTCCCTGCTTGGAGTATATGGAGTCAACATGTTGAGATTTTAGAGCTTGCATTGACAAGAGGTTAGAATTATATACACTACTTTGAGAAAGAGTTAAGTTTCAATACAAATGACTGAGTGTCTACCCAACAGGATGCATAACTAGGGCCCTACATGGATTTGCAATTTTGTACCTGAAACAAAGGCAATATTTTCTCAAGTTCTTAAAAGGAGCTTGGTGGCTTTGGTACTATCTGGTAGCAAATCCAATCTTGAGTTAGGGATTGTTATAGTATGATAGGAAACAAGAAGATAGAAAGTGAAATTGCAGCTGCTTATTATTGAAGCTTGTGCAATAATTGATGGAGCATTTGTCTGAGGTATGGTCTCCTGGAAAAAATCTCATCATTATACTTTCTTTCATAACCACTATTGAAATGAAATATATTTTGTCTTAAAATTTGATAGATGATTCCATAGGTTGGCATCAGATATGTTGAGAAGTTTGTTCATTGATTGAGAAACAATTTTGAGTGTAGAGTGCTATTGAAAATTAATACCCTGGTAATTTCATGTTTATGTGCTTACTAGATATCTCTTTTCTAGTTTTCTTGAAGTTCTTTTGTACTGCAGTTACATCTGAGTTATTTTGGAACTCTTATTGTGCTCTGGTTAGTTTTGATGCCTAAATTTGTTTGTGGAATGCATCTACCAATATAAGTTTCCTATTTGGGTTGTGGTTAAATGAGGACCATTGAATTTTAGTGTCTCTTATATCTACTCGTGTTTTGGAGTTATCTTTTATACATACGATGATGATTTTTTTTTTTTTTTTTTTGTGTGTCCATCTCTTATTAATAATTTCTTGTTTTGGGAAAGAAAGAGAAACTTCAATTTGGACGTTCAAAAAACTATTAACATTATTTGTTCTCTATTTTGCAGTTGATTCCACTGCCTTCAGTTGCTGGCTTTTATTTTGCTCGTTTTTTAACAAAGAAATCCTTGTCATCTTACTTTGCTTTTTTTGCACTGGGGAGCTTGATGGTCACTTGGTTTGTGATGCATAATTTCTGGGATCTAAATATATGGTTGGCAGGCATGTCATTGAAATCTTTTTGTAAACTCATTGTTGCCGATATCATCCTAGCCATGGCTGTCCCTGGTTTAGCTCTTCTGCCATCAAAATTACATTTTCTGACAGAGGTTGGTCTGATCAGCCATGCTTTGCTGCTATGCCACATTGAGGATCGATTTTTTAATTACTCAAGCATATACTACTATGGGATGGAGGAAGAAGTTATGTATCCAAGCTACATGGTCATCATGACAACGGGTATCGGTTTGGCATTGGTGAGAAGACTGTCTGTGGATCAGCGAATTGGACCAAAAGCAGTTTGGATTTTGACTTGCCTGTACTCTTCAAAGCTGGCTATGCTTTTTATTTCTTCAAAATCTGTTGTCTTGGTGTCAGCAGTTCTTTTGTTGGCTATTACTCCTCCATTGCTTCTTTACAAGTAAGTACCTTTCTTTTTTTTAAAAAGAAAAAGGAAAAATATTTGTTCACACTAAGATTTTTTTTTTTTTAATTGCTTGTTGAACTTTGCAGAGATAAGTCTAAAACATCCTCAAAGATGAAAGCTTGGCAAGGCTATGCACATGCTATTGTGGTGACTTTATCAGTCTGGTTTTGCCGTGAAACAATTTTTGAAGCCCTTCAATGGTGGAATGGAAGGCCTCCATCTGATGGTTTACTTTTGGGTTTCTGTATCATTTTGACAGGATTGGCTTGTGTACCCATAGTTGCTCTACACTTCTCTCATGTCCTGGTATGGTTACAATGAGAAAAGGATTCACTCTAAGTACTTTTGTGCATGTGCATTTGATGTAGATATCATCAAATAAGTTTCTAGTTCACAATGTTTGTCTTCTGGTAATGTCCGAGAAAATATTTAAACTACATTCTAATGAATATTTAATAACGGCAGGGGAATTTATTAAATGTTAAATGGCATAACATTACAAAAACGGCTGTAGTACATTATGACATAACTAAGTCAATTCATGAGAATATAAACTGTGAAATAAAGGCTATTCCTTTATCTTGCTACTTTTGTTCAAAGAGTATGATAGTTGATAATAGACACGGAACTACTCTTACGCTTATTTAAACCTTGGCATCTTGGTGAAAAAGTGTTTTATATACTGCTTCTGCTGCGGGTGACATGAAGCTTGTCTATTTATACTGATTAGACTAATTACTCTTTATTCTTTTCCTTGTGCAGCCGGCGAAGAGATGCCTAGTGCTGGTGGTGGCAACAGGTCTACTATTTGTTCTAATGCAGCCTCCAATCCCATTATCATGGACTTACCGATCTGACCTGATCAAAGCTGCTCGTCAATCTGCTGATGACATCTCCATCTATGGCTTTATGGCATCAAAACCTACATGGCCATCTTGGCTGCTTATTGCTGCAATTTTACTAACTCTAGCGGCTGTGACATCCATCATACCCATTAAATACATTGTAGAGTGGAGAACATTTTACTCTATTGCTATGGGGACTGCTCTTGGTATTTACATATCTGCTGAGTTCTTCCTTCAGGCTCCTGTTCTTCATGCACTCATTTGTGTAACCATGGTTGGCACCTCTGTCTTTGTGGTTTTCACCCATTTTCCATCCGCTTCAAGCACAAAGCTTCTACCATGGATATTTGCTCTACTTGTGGCTCTCTTTCCAGTAACATATCTGTTGGAGGGTCAAGTCAGGATTAAAAGCATTGCTGGAGATAATGCAGCTTGGGACTCGGAAGAGGAAGACAAGAAACTCACAACTCTGCTGGCTGTTGAGGGTGCAAGGACATCTCTTCTTGGTTTATATGCAGCAATATTTATGCTTATAGCTTTAGAGGTAAAGTTCGAACTTGCCTCGCTTATGCGAGAAAAGGCTTTGGAGAGGGGTGGAATGAGGCATAGCCAATCTAGTCAAAACAATTCTGCTAGTTTTCCTCCACGAATGAGATTCATGCAGCAGCGCCGTGTGTCTACAGTGCCAACTTTCTCGATCAAGAGGATGGCTGCTGAGGGAGCCTGGATGCCGGCAGTTGGCAATGTTGCTACTATAATGTGCTTTGCTATATGTCTAATATTGAATGTCAATGTTACTGGTGGCTCAAACCACGCAATATTCTTCCTGGCTCCAATTTTACTGCTTCTCAATCAGGATTCTGATTTTGTTGCTGGTTTTGGGGACAAGCAAAGATACTTCCCTGTTACAGTAGTCATATCAGGCTACTTGATTTTGAGCACCCTATATAGCATATGGGAAGATGTCTGGAATGGGAATGCAGGATGGGGCCTTGAAGTTGGTGGTCCTGATTGGGTCTTTGCAGTCAAGAATTTGGCCCTCCTCATTCTTACATTCCCCAGCCATATCCTTTTCAATCGTTTTGTGTGGAGTTACACGAAACAGACAGACTCAACACCACTGCTGACACTGCCACTCAATCTACCCTCTGTCATAATCACAGACGTGATCCAGGTTAAGATATTGGGGCTATTAGGAATAATTTATTCCTTGGCCCAGTATATAATCTCTAGACAACAATATATCTCTGGATTGAAGTATATTTAGAAAAATACATACACTGTACAATATGTTTTGGCAATTTTCAAGTGAGGTAAGTTCAGGATGTCTCTCACTTTCACTTGTCGTTCCTTCCATTTGGGCTTTGCATGCCTCAGAATGCCTCAACTGTTAAATTTCTTTCTCTGAATTTTTATAGCAAACTGCTGTTTAGAGACTCATGATAGTAGGGATTAACCTTCGATAAAAGTTAATGGCTTTGGTTAATTCCCGTTTTAGCCTTGCAACATGAATAACATTAACATTGATTGAGCGTCAGATGAAATGCTATATTGAACCCGGCTTCTGGTTGGAACATGTGAGTACCATTTTGAAGAACGAAGTAACTTTTCCATCGTGGGTCTGAATTAACTCTCTATGTTTGCCGATGTTTTGGAGATTCATGGCCTTCACGGAGTTGGTGATGAGTATTGGGTGCAAGATGGTGAGAGCCTTTCTTCCCCTAACACCGTTCCGTTGCGGATCATACATGTCTCAATTTCTTGGCATTTGAATTCTTCTAACGTAGTTGTTGACTTGGTATCGTATGAATCAGTGGTAACTCCTGATATTTTGTTTTATTATGACTTGTTAGAAATTAGAAACTAGCTAAAAAGCGAAGTTTTTTATAGTGGAGAGATCCTTTATTTTTGGTTTCATGAAATTGTCATTCTGTTAGATTTTCAGCTAATTACTCTGGAAGAGAAGGCAAGATGTCAACTTGGTATAAGCTGGACTCATTTACTGTAAGCTCTAGTTGTTGTTGTCCGATGATTGAATGATAGAATGTTGTGTTCTCGGAAATCATTTTTTTTTTTTTTTCAGAGTTCGGGATGATGAGAAAACTTTCTCTTCAATAATTTTCAGAAAATTGTTTGAAAATATGAAAATTTGTCTTCAACTACTAATAATTTAACAATTAAAAAAAAAACACTGAGGTCCGCTAAATTTTTTATTAGTGGTATTTATGTGACCCCTGTAAAAAAAAATTTTGCCATGGTAGACGTCTATTGAATCAAAACTATCATATAGCCCCCAAAATTATAACAACGTTATACTCACTTAACTGCTAAATGGATAAATTCGTCTTTTAGTCCGCCCCAAATCTGCAACCAAAATATCCCATTTTGTTCGTACTCAAGCAGAGAAGACAGTACGAGGCATGTCTTCAATCCGTTAACATAATCCATTACAAGTTCGCTCTCCAGCTGAGCGCGAGTTGATTGAAACAATTGAAGCTCAAATTAGATATAGAGAGAGCCTATTGATATTCAAAATTCTTAAGTAATAGAAGTGCTTGTTTTCACTTACTAGCCTCAAGATCAAGCATTTGTAAGATCATGAATGTGATATTTACACCAGCAAGAGCAGATGGATACTCCCACGTAGCTCGCTTAGCTCCCTGCCTTTATAATAAACGCTGAAATGATGTCTGCAAAAATGAACTCAAATATCAGTAAAACTATACTTCCAGCTAAGGGTCTGCTAATAATGTGAAGTGAAAAAGAAAAATAGAGAAAATGATCAGAATCAAATAGATTTAGCAGGCTAAAATTATGAATTTCAATCTTACCGAAAATGTCTTGGCAAAGAAAAAATAAACTCTCGAGTGAAATAAATCTAGCCCCTCCGTATATCACAAAAAAAATCACCAAGCTACTGAGTAAAGCGAAAAATATGTCAGGAAATCATAGAAGAACATACAAGGAGCATGATAAGGTAAAAGGACCTGAAATCAGTAGATGGATCTCTTCCATCCCAATTCTTTCCATTGGTTAGATATTAACCATGGAGCTTCTGATGGGGTATGTAGCATACCATAGTGCTCTGAAAGCTTCCTGTCCTCACAAAAAAATTTCACTGAGCTGCTTAAAATTAAAAAAAAAAACTTGAAGCTTGTATTTCTGTCATTATAATCCTCAAAGTATAAGTCTTAAGTACTTCCAATGACGACCTGCTGATCTGGTCTGGAAGCATCAAAGTAAACCTTCATTCGGTGCTTCAATCTTTTCAGCTTTCGTTCCTAAATATTAATGTTGAATCCATATCTATAAGGTTAAGCTTTTGAAAAAGTAGCAAACTTAACAAGAAGTTGATATTTGGCGTCTGAAAGGAAAGATGAAGGAGTAGAGAAAACCAGTTTGGGAGAAAGAGACGAGTGAGAGACACAGAGGCACACCTTTTCAACTTCAGCTTCAGGGGGTCAGGCCACATGGCACGATCCAGTGGAGATAAGATGGGATATTTTCATTCCCGATTTTTTGTTGGCTAAAAGACAAATTTACTTATTTAGCCGTAAACGTCTGTTATGATTTTGGGGAATCCGTGTTAGTTGGTTAAGTGAAATGTCCATTTTTATTAAAAAAACTTTTGAGGGGTTGATAAAAATACCCCAGACACGCGTCTCACTCTCTTCTTCTACTTCACCCAAGAAACAACGAACAAATGGAGTCACTGAGCATCTACCTCTCCATTCTCCTCATCTTCGCCTTGTTTTCTACGCCTCTTTGCGTCTCAGAACAAACCCAAGAAGACCCAGAACCAACTCCATGGCCTCATCAATTCCACTCCATTCTCTTCATGAACTACAGTGGATCCCTCCAGATGATTGATCTCTGGTACGACTGGCCCAACGGCAGGAATTTCAACATCATCCGGAACCAACTGGGCAACCTTCTCTACGACCTTGAATGGAACAACGGCACTTCCTTCTTTTACACTCTGGACTCCAACAAAGAGTGTAGCTCTGTCCAGCTTGAGGTGGGGATTCTGCGCCCTAATTGGCTGGACGGCGCTAACTACCTGGGTCAGCGACACGTGGATGGCTTTCTATGCAATGTTTGGGAGAAAGCCGACTTTATTTGGTACTACGAAGATGTTGTCACCAAAAGGCCTGTTCACTGGGTTTTCTACACTGGTATCGAAATCAATTCATTCCATTATTCTTTTTTGCATTGCAGTTGCAGAGCAATTTTCTTCAATTGCTGTGTTGTTGATGTTGTAACATAACGTGTCTTGGTTTGGCTGCCGTGCAGGTAGGGAGGCTCATGTGATGACATTTGAAGTGGGAGCAGCGCTTGAGGATGCTAAGTGGCAGGCCCCTGGTTACTGTTTTGAAAAGCAAGAACAAGATGAAGGTGATGCAAATATTAAACAACCCAACACTGCTACTTCAGAAGAGAGATTGCTTAATGGACTTCAGAGAGGTTCAATGCCATTTTGAGTGATTGAATGAATATAATTCGTGCTTATAATAAGCCTCTAACTTCTCTGCTAATAAACCTTGAATGTTTCTCAAAATATTAGAAAATAAGTATTTTGTGGTAAGAGTTTTATTTATTAATTTGCACAATGCCATTGAAATGGTACTTTAACGTATTGAAACTATTACAAGGTTTGGATTCGAGATGTCTTGAAGCTATAAGGTTTTGGATTCGGAAGGGGTAACCTCTGGGTCGTGACCTGCGGTGTCACAAATCCAATGTTCCTTAGACACTATATATCAAAGTTTATTGTTGTGAATTCGTTTTGACATCGATCTTCGCATTTATAGAATTGGAGTGAATTATTCTTTTACTAGTCATGCACAAATGACCTGGGTTCTGGAGCTCTGGAAGTAATATAAAACTCTTAGAATTGCTGCCAATACCAAAATCATCCAATACTTGAGGGACAAATGGCGGATAAATTGTCAATTTTGTTTGGGTTAATATCATCTTGCTGTGACATTATCATCTACATCTCGTGTAGAAACACCATTGCAGAACTCTTTATTAGCATTTTTATTCCTTATTTAGAAAATAAGTAAATAAATAAAACTATTGATGTCACCCTAATCTTCATTGTTTGGTTAATTGATATTTGGACATGACTCCTAGCCCAATATATTTTGATGAAATTTGAAACTTAAAAAATCTATAAATTATTAACCAAAATTATATTGAGCTAAAGAAAGTAAATGTCAATCCGATATCACTTTATATCACTTTATATTTTGAAGAAGAACCAAAGTATGGGAATGATTTAAAAAATGATTATGCAATATAAACTATAGACTTCATAACCACTATCTAACACCGAAGCCGTGTCTTTAGGTTATCTGTTTCTAATGTTTGACAACTCAAAAACTTCTTTTTAGGCTCTCGAGCTATCGAGTGTTAAAAGACTAATAACTATGAAGCTATCAAGCATTAGATATAAAAAAAAAAAAAAAAAAAGTGTTGATTTGTAGTTATAGGTCTAATTTTTT
>JANKKB010029166.1:0-20336 GCA_026225775.1 Bursera palmeri | reverse complement strand
AATTGTTGAAAATTGTTGTTGAGTTGTCACATTGTGCTAATTAAGTCGTTGGTTATGAAAATTTTTAAAGAGAGGTTACTTTTGAAAATGCACTTAAAATAAGATTATTCTGATAAATCTTTTATTATTTTATTTAATTAAGACGGTGGAGAATTTAAACTTGTGACCACTAGACTTGGATTTTGATATCATATTAAAAAATTACTTTAATTAAAAATTTAAGCATATAGATTTGGACTCAACATTAGTATTTAAACTTTTAATAATACATCTCATGTATATTTTAAATTTTTTATTTTATTCTATGTGTGTCTTCGTAAGTGGTATTGATATGTAAATTATTAATTAGTATGGTAATAATATATCAATATCACTAACAATTATAAAACTTGCAATACTATTTAAAAATGTATTATTTATAGCATTATTTCGATTTATTGTATGACCTACAAATGAAAATGTGTTACTCACGTAAATTACTTTTGTTTTTTTGTTTTTACTTAAGTATAGCATTATATACAAATTAGGTAATTATAAGAAATGTCCTAAATTAAGGGGTTTTTTGTTAAAATATCCTATTAGGCAAATTTCTTTGATACATGTATCCAAAAAATACAATCTAATCAAAATCCCCTAAATACAAATTTCATCTTTTCCATCATTCTTCTCTTCATTACTCTTATTCCACTCCCATTTCACTCACATTCACTCTCTACGTAAACACTGAGTAACAAATCTAGTAATAAATCAAGATATTTTGGCATATAAAGTTGTAAAGTTAATCATCTATCTTTCATATCTCTAAATCTCTTTAAATTTAGTTTTGTTGGATGGAATTGGTTAGATCATGCTTGAAAACAGTTGGAAGTTATGTTATAGTGAATAATAGAGTCGTTTTGTAAGACAATATATGTGAACAGTGAATAATCAAATATATCAGGAGAAATGTAGGAGAAACGCAGGAAATACAAGTGTATCTGTGATCTGGACCAATGGACCTCATGGTTTATGTGGTCTAGACTATTGGACCGCACGGTCCGATGGTCCAAACTTTAGAGCCCTGATATTTAACTGAAATTATATGCCAAACTTTTGTTTTTTCGTATAATCTTATATTTTGCAATTGGATTTACAGAATCATGGAAGATGTTTGCTTTTTGGTGCATTACAGTGGTAATTGGGAGATATAATCAAATGGTAATCTTAAATACATGGGTGGATTAGTCAATGAAATGACAATCTCAAGTAATACTCGATATGATTTGTTGGTAGAATTGTTATATACAAGACTTGGGTTTGAACGAGATAATTGTGTCTTAAAATTGACGGTGAGATTCCTATAGTAGACATAGAGTGATCAACGATTATTACTTTTGTGAACGATGATGATGCAAAGTTTTTTATTTGATATTGTAGTACTAATAGGTTTGAAGTAGCGGAATTTGATGGTAGTATATATATGAGACTATAATTATTAGTTTACTAGTAAATAGATAGGTAAATAGTTGAAAGTGGATAGGGGACATTTTTTTAATTTGGGTACTTAATTTGGGAATTTCTTATAACTTTTCTACAAATTACTGTCTTTACAAAAAAATAAAAAATTAAAAAAAAAAAATCTTTACTCCGTGATTGATGATCGATGAGGTCTCAATTTCTATGCTTCACTGTAGTGTAAAACTTTCTTTAAGGTGGGGTCATCCACCTTTAAGAATATTATTCATACTTTTTCTTTAAACAATATTTTTTTTATCTAAGTTTTAAATTTTTGTATTAAATATATTTTTATAATTTCATCAGAAATAATACATATCAGCAATATGAGTTTCTTATATAAGTATTTATTTTAAGTAAAAAAAAAAGAATTAAGGGTAATTATCTCAAAAGGATTTAACAAGTTATGACAAAATCAATTCGAAGGGTGTAATCTAATGGTGGAGGTCTTCTATTTTAAGGTGTGATCTTTTTAGTGTATATCTTATTGGGGCCATCCTCCTTATATAAAATTCAGTAATTAATCGTTTTATGTTGAAAAATTTTTGATGACACGGGACACAAGTCTTATGAGATTAGTCGAAGTACACGCGTGTTGATCCAGACTGGACAAAATATCCTTTAAAAATTAATCCAAATTTAGATTTTGTAATGATTTATAAATTAATAATTCTATATCTACAAGTTTTACTGTACGTTGTGAGGTTGTCAAGAAGTGGGATTTATCCATTGATAACTATGTGATTTTATGAGTTGGAAGGACGAAGTTGGTTTCTAAATGTAGAATACTTTATAGAATTATTGATGGATGAATAGAACTCGAAAGGTGTGTGTGGCTGAGAGTAAATTAGAGTAATGTGACATTTGATAGATTTAGGGGGGAGGGTGAGGTTCAAGGGTGGGTGGCCCTCCCCTCCCCTTCATCAATTCAATGCTCCTGTTCCTTCGCTGCCTGTCCTGTCTCGTCTGCTCACTTCAGTTGAATCTTCTCCAACTCCTTTTCTACTGTCATTTAAGTTGTAACGCACATGTGCTATCCTCATCACTATAAATATCTCTTCCCCACCTTTCTCCTCATCATTCATTTTTCCTCTTCCTCTTCTTCCACTTTCACTACTTGCTGATTCTGTTGTTTTTCTCCGAAACAAGCAATGGCTGAAGTCACTGATCCCTTCCGCCGCGTTCTTCTCATCTCCGCTGGTGCTAGTCACTCCGTTGCACTTCTATGTATGCTATGATGCTCCTCTTTAATCCAACGTCAATGACTTCTTGCTTTGATTTCTGTGGCCCACATTTTCTACTCATACTGCAGAAACTGTTATATTTTCTGCATGATCAAAGCTATTGTTGATGATGGGACATGAAATTGGCATGTTATGTTGCTTGTTTGGTTGTATCTAGTTGTCTGTTGTCTTAATCTTCGTGAAACTATCACCATTATGTGTTTCTGCATGTTCTGATGTGATGATGGGTCAGGATTTCTCTTTTTGCTGTGAGAATCATTTAGGTTTAAGGGATGAGCCAGAGATTATTTATTTATTTATTTAATTATTATTATTTTTTTTTTTTTGCACTGTGAAATAAAGAAAATCATAACAATCAAGAAGAAGAAACAAAATGATGGACTCCTAAAAAAAAATGAACAAAGAATATGACTCTTGCTCCGTCATATAAACAAGTATAGCCTTTCCCTAATTAGGCTATTAAAGCTTCCCAACTTTCTTGAATAAAGAAGAAAGAGACTTTCTAAAACTCAACAGAAATGGACACCCGTAGGAAAGCCCAAAACCTCACTTTGTTCCATGTTAAGATACTATACAGATCTTTTTTTGATGTTTTACCCAATTGCTACTAAGTTAGGGATGTGTTAATATCTCTTTTTCTTTGTGTCCCCACCAAGATATAGTCTAACTGGAGGCGGATTAATTTAATTTGTTTGTGCATTAGGAGGGATAATTGAGGTATGTGGTAAAGAAACAAAAAGTTGTCTTCTTGCTTGTTTATAGAGTTTAGTAGAAGAAATCTTTTTATCTGTTATTTCATTTCTAACTCGGAACTGATAATTTAGGTTAAGAAGCACATGCAATTTAGTGATATATTAGATGTTGTTAACTTCTTTGACTCTTCCATTGTTATTTCTTTCAACATGCAAATGAGTGTTGCTATGACCATCTAAGTCAATTCTGTTGTTGACAGTCATGGTTGCATAATTGACCTTCATTTGACTTGGCATATGCGGCTAGTACATCAATTGCGCAACTTCTAAATTTGGCCTTTATCTGATGAAGAATGATGTTATTGATTGTGTTCAGCTGGAAACATTGTTTGCTCATGGGGACGAGGAGAAGATGGACAATTAGGTCATGGAGATGCTGAGGATCGACTTTCTCCTACTCAATTGAGTGCCCTGAATGGTCATGAAATAGTATCTCTTACCTGTGGAGCTGATCATACAACTGCATATTCTGAGTCACTTAATGAAGTTTATAGTTGGGGATGGTTCGTTCTTTAACTTTTAGTTTTGCCTATTGGAATTTCAAAATTTATTATTTTATACGTTTTGCATTATAGTTTCTGTTAATAGAGAATGGAGAATACTATGAATTGTTGTTGTCATTTGTCTATTGAGAAGCATATATTTATGATACAAATAATATGACTAGAAAAGGAAAATGCTGTTCACTTACACCTAACACATTGTCAACATACATGGTAGAAATAAGAAACAAATCTAAACCTACTATAATGAGATGTAACACTCCCCCTCAACTTGGGGCATAGATATCTTCAATACCCAACTTGGAACATAAGTGAAGAAAAATTCTCATATGTATTGCTTTGATAAAAAAAGTCTCCAATTGGTCTTCAGACTTGACAGAGGTTGTGATAATGTAATTGGACATTACTACTTCTTGAACAAATGACAATCCACTTCAACGTGCTTAGTTCTTTCTTGAAACACATGATTGTTGGCAATATACGTTGCAGCAACATTATCACAAAATATTACTCATGTAGTTTGAGAGTTAACTCCAAGTTCCCTTAACAATTTTTTTAACCATATAATCTCACAAGTGGATGAGCCATAGCACAATATTCAACTTCAACACGACCTGGCTACTAGCTTTTTTTATTGCTTCTGCAAGTTACAAGATTTCCCCCTAGGAAAGTACAGTAACCATTTTTTGTTGATTTTCTATAAGCTTGAGAACCAACACAGTCAACATTAGAATAGTTTATAGCATCTTACTTAGTTCTCTACAAACTAGTAATGCTCATATACCTGAACTACAAACTAGTAATGCTCATATACCTCTTCTTATCTTCGAAACTAAGGCTAATTTTATTATTCAAGCTTACATTTGGATCCATAAGATTTTTAGTTAATTTTGATCCTAGCATCCAAGTTTCTGTGAAAAGGTCTTGCATGTGCTTTCTTTGAGATAAGATAAGGCCATCTTTACTCCTAGCAACTTCAATGTCAAGAAAGTATTTCAGTTGCCCTAGTCTTAAATCTGAAAGTGTTTTCTCAACTGTGCCCTTACCTCTCCAATTCCATGAGCATCACTTCTAGTCATAATAATGTCATCAACATACACCACAAGAATGACTGTTTTTGATGTTGAATGTTTTATAAACAATGAGTGATTAGGTCGACAACGTTTAAAGTTAATAGACACAAGAACTCCACTTACTTTCTCAAAATCGTGCCCTTGGAGATTGCTTTAAGTCATAAATAGCCTTCTTCTGTGGACAAATAGAATTGTACTCGCTTTTAGCAACAAACCTAGATGGGTGTTCTGTATACAACTATTTTGTCAAGTGTCCATATAAGAAGGAACTTTTAACATCTAATTTAAATAAAGGCCAATCATGAAAAACCAATGATATGAGGACAATGACTAAGTCATGGTGAGTAACAGGAGGAAAAGTCTCAAGATAATTAAAACCATAAGTCTAAGTGTAGCGTTTAGCTACCGATCTTGCTTTCAATTGTGCAATTGTATCATTTGGATGGGACTTAATGGCAAACACCACCTACAACCAACAATGACCTTCCCATCTAGAATTTTCTATAACTCGCAAGTACCTCGATCATAGAGAGTGATCATCTCTTCATTCATAATCTTCCGCTTGCAAGGATAAGCCAAGGCTTTCTGATAGTTTTAGGAAGAGAATTGGTAGACAAACACTAGGTGAAAGAACGATGAAGATGAGCATCAAAAGAATACCTTTGGGTAGTTTAGTGCCTTTGCTCAGTACAATAGGAATATCAAGATCTAGATTTGTGGACTCTTGTCTAGGAGGAGGATTAGGATCTTGATCTAAGAGAAGTCTTCAATAGAGGACGAGGTAGAAACAATGAGATCACTAGGCTGAGCAACTTGTTTATTCCTTCAAACATAAAGCTCCGATGGCTTCCCTGCGGAAATAATGGGAGTAGGAATAGGAGGAGATACAAGACTAGTGTCTAAATTTGAACCAATCTAGGAAAATATGGTGTGGACTCAAAAAGGTCAAATCAACACTAACAAATGTTTTATTGGAGATAGGTTCCAGATATTTAAAATTGAATTAATAAATTGATAATTAAATTTATAAACATAAAAGATTCCATGGGAGCACAGCTGGGATTCTATAAATGGAAAAAGAAAAAATTTAAAGCAGAAGTGCATAGGGCAGGGTTGTAGACGGGCTGCAGTGGCAATATATGCAAGTCCGCTGCAGCACATTGGATGGAAGTACTATAGTTAATTAACTGAAGATTTTCCAGTCGATCCCTCATGGATGGAGGGTTTACCTAAGAAATTGATTTTGGCAATGATATATGGTGCGGTACATCTAGGGAAAACATAAAATTTATTAGTAGTATGTACACAATTCTTGCTTGTGAAATAGAACGTAATGGACAAAAAATATAATAGGAAGTATCTCTATGAAAAAAATAGTAAGTTAGAGGAGACATTCCATTTCTTTGGAAGTGACTGGCTGAGAGCTATTGTAGCTGTTTTTTGCTTTAAATGTCTTGTTTTTGGTTAAATCTACTGATTGTTCATTTATTCTAGCTACTTTATGACACTAATTATGTAAATTTTATTTTCTTTTTCGGCAATGACAGAAATGAATGATTATTCTTCTTCTTTGTGTTATTGTCTGGAAACTGTTTTAAAGGAAAGTAAAGATGTTAATACGATGGAGGTTTGTTTAGAATTTTTTTTTTCTCTCTCTCTCTTTTTTTTTTTTTTTTTTGGCCTTGTTTGACTATGAAGTATGAAGTATCATATGCTACATTTATATCAACTTTGCATACTATGTCATGTGTTTTATATTTTACTCCGTTTTCTAAAACTTGAGCATTTCAAATGCTCATGTTAGGATCTGCTTGTCAAATGAAAATTTTCCTACTTGCTCTGGTTTTCGTATAGTCTTGAGCATGTTTTTCTCTTTTACAATTTTCCAGGGGTGACTTCGGGAGGTTGGGTCATGGCAATTCTAGTGACTTGTTTACTCCCCAGCCAATTAAAGCATTACAAGGTTTGAAGATAAAGCAAATTGCTTGTGGGGACAGCCATTGTTTGGCAGTGACTATGGAAGGAGAGGTGCAGAGGTTAAGATTGTCCTTAAAACTTTATTCCCTTCTGCAATAGATTGATGTTTTAATTTACTCAATTTAGAGTAGCTAGTGCTCTGGTTCAAATTTCGAGTGGCTGCTCACTTGCTTTGATTCACAGTGATGCCTAACCAGGAATTAATGTTCTTATTATTTATTTTAGGAAATATTTTGGTTCTAGTGTTTCAGAATATTAAATGTTTGAGTCAAATCATTACTTATTGTGTAACTTATAACATTTTGTTTCATATTGTTCTCTTACCTTGCTGCAAAAGCCTTGGTCATGTCAACTTAATTTTTTCTTTTACTCCATTGATTCGGCGTCTGGTATGTATTCCCACCCATGTTATGTAAAGTAAAAATTTACTGCTGCCACTGGTAGATTTACTTTCTTATTTATATTTATTTCCTTAAAGCCAACTGTGGACTTACCATTTCTCTGCAAAATTGGATATTGAATAGTTTAAGCTTTTGCTAGAGTTTCTGATTCAATATGCTTGTGACAGTTTTAACTCAGCAAATATTTTATTGATCGAGTTTCTGTCTGTATTCTTTTTAAGTTGGGGGCGAAATCAAAATGGTCAACTTGGTCTTGGCAACACTGAAGATTCTCTTGTGCCTCAGGAAATTAAAGCCTTCGAGGTACTCTTTAGTTACGTGATTATTTTTAGGGCCATTAATATAGATTATCCCTACTTCTATTGATTTATACTTTTAAGTGGTGAAAATTCTAAAATTTTGAGCGTCAGTGTGACACCAAATCAAAATTTCTATTTCTGCATCATCTTTTTACAACTGTAGAAGGGTTTATATTTCATACTCAAGGGTTTATATTTCATAAGCATGAAATAAATTTCTTAACACTGAAAATATATATAACATAAAATGATCACACAGTGGATAGCTTTTTAATGCATCAGTATTTAATTTATTGACCAAAGTACGTCCTATAAGCAGTAAAGAAAGAGAGAATTTATTGTGGAGATACAGGCTGAATGGTCAAGTTCTATTAGAAAAAAGAAATTTCCACTTAAAAGGAAGATGTTATTTTCATCATGAAAATCTATTGTTTCTAAATACTTTTCATGAGAGAAGTGTATAAGTAATATTAACACAGTGTTGCATTGGACATTTTTGTTCAACTCCTTGTGGATGCACTTTTTCTGATGCAAGTTATGCACTTAAATTTCATTTATGTTTTGTAGGGAGTATCTATCAAAATGGTTGCTGCTGGTGCTGAACATTCTGTGGCTGTTGCAGAAGGTGGAGAGCTCTATGGATGGGGTTGGGGTCGGTATGGAAACTTGGGCTTAGGTGATAGAAATGATCGCTTGGTTCCTGAGAAAATTTCTACTGTTAATGTATGTCTACAAACTGTTGACAATTATTTGAGTATAATATTCTTGAACAACCTAAACCAGCACATCTGAAACCAAGTTTCACAATGCACAAATCATAACAGTTAAATTATACCTTTTGTTTTCATGATTTATCTAATGATATTTCAGTCCTTTGATATGGAGTGCTATCTGATAGTTTCCTTATTGGATTAGGATTATAGGAAATCTAATTTTTAAATGCAATACTTCAGCATGCCTAATAAATTTGCAAGAAAATGTAGACTGTCAGTGGTCAAACTAGATGTCATTGGTGATTGAAGTAAATATTTCCTGGGAGTCCCATATCTGGTGGTTCCAATTTCATTTTGGATGTGTAGCATTTAAAAGTTCTATTCTGTTTATAACACTATATCTTCTCAAGATACTTGGTAACTGCTTGCTGTAAATGATATTCAGAACTTGTTTTTTTATCTCTACTCATTTCTTTGTACTGCTGTTCTTGTTCAATATTCCTTTTCTCCCTAAGTCTAAAGATCAAGTTGTCATAATTCAAAGTTACAGGGAGAAAAGATGGTTATGGTTGCTTGTGGATGGCGACACACCATTTCTGTTTCCTCTTCTGGTGCGATATACACTTATGGCTGGAGCAAATATGGTCAACTAGGCCATGGGGACTTTGAGGATCACCTTGTTCCTCATAAGCTTGAAGCACTGCATGACAGTTTTGTTTCACAGGTGACCTCTTAGCCCTTCAATTGCATCATTAATGGTTTCTCAATGATTTATAGATTGTAATTTACAATTGTAATGATTAGATGGTAGCTTTAAGATCTAAATCAGTAATGGTTTCTCAATGATTTATAGATTGTAATTTACAACTGTAATGATTAGATGGTAGCTTTAAGATCTAATTTTATTTTTCATTATTATTTTCCCTATACCTCTTGGTACTAAATTGAGTATTACTGAAAATCATGGGAAAAATCTAAAATGATATGTGATCTAGCTTCGAGTCAAAACTTTGGTAGCAGTACTTTCTATCTGTAAACGTTTTTCATATGTGGCCCTTTTGGTCATAGCTGTTTTTTGTCCCTGATATTTTGGTTTCTGCTATGTTTCGTATGACCTTGCTATTAAATTTTGACTCATTTTTTAAGTGAATTTACAAAGTAAGGAAAGAGGGAAGAGGATTAGCAACCTATGAGATGGGATCTGCTTCCTAGCATCTCTATGGGATTTGGTTTTAAGGAATTTCAAGATACGTCCCACTTGAGTCAATTGGAAAGGGATTGTTAGCTGGTTATTTTGTTAGGTGTGGCAAATACTAGGGCTGCAGTCTTTTTTTTTTTTTCCTTTGATACCTAGAAGCAGAGTTTGACATTTTCCTTGTTATGGAGTTCCAGATTGAGGGAGTATGTATAGACCTTGTAACCTTGATAGCAAGAAAATTTTGGGATATATATATATCCCAAGTGGCTCCAGGAATTGTTTATCGTGATACAAATTCATACACAATAATTTGTATGATTTGTTCTCTCAAGGAATAATTTTTTAATAGTGGACACTTGGTCTGATTTTTGGTTTTTCTTTAATATAGAAAATTCTTTGTTTCTTTCTGGAAAAAAAAAAGATTTGATAATTTAGGATGATAACGGCCACCAAAGAGAAGAGAGAATCATGGTGGAGTTGTCAATCTTTCCCCTTTCCGAGATTGAAGTTCTTGAGGAATTCATCCCTCTTACATGAGTGGATACAAAACATGCCAAGTGGAAGCATGTATGGGTATGATGGTATAACAAACTTTTAGTGCCAACACACTAACAATTCTCTTAAAATGTGTAGGCGGTTTAAGACCCAAAAGATTGTTGGTGGAGACTTGAAATGGTAAACTAAAAGATTAAAGAAAGGGAAGAGACAATAAAGGGGGGACAGTGAATAGAGAGAAACTTG
Source organism: Bursera palmeri (assembly GCA_026225775.1). Lineage (NCBI taxonomy): Eukaryota > Viridiplantae > Streptophyta > Magnoliopsida > Sapindales > Burseraceae > Bursera > Bursera palmeri. The sequence continues at coordinate 9,941 of JANKKB010029166.1, read as the reverse complement.
GAGAGGAAGAAATATTGTGTTCAATATTCTGTCATAATGAGCCTAGGACATAAGGCCTATATATACATACAAACATATAGGGTCAAGTTATTAAAACTTAAATTTTTTACTTTAATTTATAGCTATCCATTAACTACAATCCCATGGTTATTAAGGTTGCTAAGTTCAAATTAAAAATAACCATCTCTTAATTCCTTTATCACAACCATTAGATTCCAATAGATGAAAGACCATAAATTAGTGTAAAAAAGTAAAGTAAATAATATCCATATACATACTGAGCCTAAGTACAGCTTGCAAAGGAAATATTAAACAACTAACCAAAATAATCCAAAAATATAAATGAAAAAAGTAAAATAGTAAAATAGACAAAGTCCTAAATAGCCCTACGCCGTACGTCCTTATAATGTCTTACATCAGTTTGTTAGTTCAGATCTAAGGCTTCTATTTGTATGCCAATGCCAAATCTACTTTTTTTAATAGTTGCCATTTTTAGCTTTGGGAAGGTTCTTTCTACCTGTCCTGCATGTGATTGACCTAAGACTATATTTTTATATAATTATTATGAATTTGACTATTTCATTGACCAAATCCCAACCCTTGTTGACCTGATCTTTGTTCATTCAGTAAGTCATATTTCTTTACCAGATTCAGTTGAGCTGATTCTTAAATTTGTTCAACCCTATTTAAATAGTTACTGCAATAATGCTTTGATTAAATAATTAAGGTATAATGTTTTGTACTATCTAAATTACAACCTGTGAAAACATGGGAAAAGCATGCTTTATGTTATGGTAACCAGGGGGTGAATCTAGAGCTAGTGATAACCGTGGTTTTATTTCATGTGGCAAATGCAATGTGCCCTCTCCACATGAACCGGGTTTGCACCAAATACTTCTCTAGCTCTAGGACCAAGTGACTTTACCACTGGGCCAATTCCTTGAGGTTTATTACTAGCACATGGTACCTGGGAAAAAAATCAAAATCATGATAAAAAATTAGAGGAAAAGGCATTCAATTTTACTTTTGTAGAGAACATGTTCAACTTAAACATGGTTATTCTCAGAGTGAGAAGAATGATGAAAGTATTGTTAGCACTTCTCAACCAATATAATAGCAATGAATTTCCTCAAGTCTTCAAGGATATTGACTATTATATTTGTGATAAATAGATTTCAATTTTTGTTGTTATGTACGTGCATATTTTAAGAAACAACATTGTGATTGGTAGGTTCCCTTAGGCAATGCATTTCTTGTGAGTTGTGGCAATAAAAATTAAGATATTCTTTGAATAGTGATTTGGGTGATGCAACATATATCCCAAGATACCCATGAGAATGCAATTTTATTGAACTAATTGGATTTTATGGGTTATAGTTGCTGGACTTTTAAGTGTGTTCATGAATACCACACATGGCTTTATTTTTCTGAAAGGAGAGGAGCATCTAGGGATCAAGAACACTGGAGTTCCTATTATTTTGCTTGTCAATTAATATTTTTATTTGTTCTTCTTTCAATTGTTCCTCTATTTTTTTTTTTTTCCTTTTCCTCCATACATTAAAGGCCTAACTTTCCCTTTCTTGTTTTTCAACAAAGTATTTGTACATTCTAGCAGAATTAAGGGCCTACCAATTCTGGAATTAGGATGAGAATAGTCCATAGTGAGATTATCTATATCAAACTATGGTTTTGAAGGGAACTTTGGATGTTAAAGTTAGGCGATATACTTATCTAAACGTGAGCAATTCTCATTGACCATACCGTTGGATATTTTCTATCTTTGTGCTTTGCTTGGGAATTGTATCATGCCTTATATTCTTGTTGCATAACTAAATCACTGAAAATGGCAGATATTTGTTGACTCAGATATCAAGAATTTACTTTTATTCTTCCAGGTTTATTCTGTTTCAGTCTTTCTTGGTTTGAAATTTTGCAGATATCAGGTGGTTGGAGACACACAATGGCGCTCACTTCTGATGGAAAACTTTATGGCTGGGGTTGGAATAAGGTTGTGACATAATTTCCTTAAATGTTTTCTTGAAATTTTTTTTCCAAAATTTTCTCCTTTAAAAATTAGTTTTCTCTGTGAAAATGGATTATAATAGAACTCTCTCTCCCCATATGCTCGTATTTATTTATAACAAATTGAAAATTTGTATTAATAAAATTGTGATTTACATAACTGAGCCAGTTTTCCACAGACGATAAAAAAAATTAGGCTAAGGTAACAATTTTATACAATCAACATATCAAAACAAAGTTTTGACGATCTTCCCTATCCTCCATTAAACTTAACCTATATAAAATTAACCCAAAATCTTATCCAGTTAAGATGTATAAAGAAGGAAGAGTCTTGAAACTATTTGGAGAAAAAAGCTGAAAGAGAATCAAAAAGTCAGAACCTATTACATAGTTTCGCACTGTTATGTTCCCTTTCTTCAACAAAAATAAGATTATATTATTTCTTTCTCGCCATAATACACCCTGCAAGGAAGGGCTGAAACTACAAAACTCCAAAGAGTTTTAGCTTTCTTTCCCTTCTGAGAGGCAAATGCTTTTTCCATGAGGAATCACATGAACCTAGAAAGGCCCAAGAGATCTTGCATTCTTTGTAACTCTATTTTAGATTGAAGCCGTAGAACAATGAAGGAAGAGGTTATTAGAAATCTCAAATTTTTTGGTTTTATTATGACTATTATTTTCATTTAATCTTCACTTTAATATATTTGATTTGTCTTTCAATATTTTGTTTAATAAAAAATAAGTGTCATAAATTTTGCATAAATGTTGATTTTATATAAAATCTCTTTTTTTTTGTACAGTTTGGACAGGTTGGAGTTGGTGACAATGTCGATCATTGCTCTCCTATGCAAGTCAAATTTCCCCATGACCAGGCACATTCTTGTTACTGTAGCTTCAAAAATTGGTTAAAATAGCCCATGAGATTGATGTTCAGTTCGTAGATTTTCTCCTTTTAACTTATCTGACAGGGTTGTTTTGTCTTGTTAATTGCCATCTCAAGTCTGAAACTTTAGTTTTTGTGTATGTTTTATTTGGCAATTGGCAGAAAGTAGTTCAGATTTCATGTGGATGGAGACATACACTTGCTCTTACTGAACGGCAGAATGTATATTCTTGGGGAAGAGGTACAAATGGACAGCTTGGGCATGGAGAATCTTCTGACCGGTAATAGGATTTACTTTTGGTTAATTCTCCACCTGTATGTTTATTGCTTGAAATATTATTGTTTGGAGTATTATTTATAATTAAGACCCTTTTAGCGACCGTTCTTCCACTGCTCACTGTAATATGGTATGCTACAAAATGTTGGGTAGACATGATAATTCTGAATTTCTTCTTCGTATGGAATGTAGACGAAAAGGAGAATGGAGGAAATCTAGGCAGTAACTTTATCTTTTATTACTTAAAGAAGAGAGAAATGGAGACAAGTGACAAATAGTAGAATAAAATTATTTAAGAACTGAATTTTACATATGGTGATAGTTTAGAAAATTTATTTTCCCAATTCTTTTTGAGGAATGACTTTCTAATGACAAGAAATGTAAGGGAGCAATTTGGAGCAAAGTTTAGGAGTTTCTTTGCAGCTGGATGTAAAAGTACATGGAGCCCAAAAACGTATAAAGGGAGTACAAGAAATGGAGAAGTGCCATTGCATGTTAGCTCATGTGGTAATGAATGGGGTATGTCATTGGGTGTTTCAAATCAGATGTCCATACTAAAATAAACATAAAAAAATTATTATGCATCCACATGTTGATCCGTTTGATGGATAGGAATGAAAAGGATTTGTCAGAGCCCTCATCAATGCGGCCTGCTGAGTTGAATGGGAGTCAATTTAGTTTTAAGCAGCATAGACCTGTGCTATCCCTTGGAACCTGTAATCTTCAACTTAACCAATTTTATTGTTTTTTTAATTCTTAGGAGATGGTTGGATTTGAGCGTCAATGAATACTTTTTAGTCTAGGAAACATTTATGTAACTAAATACCATTTGCTCTCGGATATTTGTTTTATCTTCTGAAACCAAGTCCCAAACTAATAATGGTTTTTTTGTACTTCAAAAGGAATACTCCAGTGATTATAGAGCCACTCAGTCTTGATGGATCAGGTGGGCAACATATAGAATCCTCTAATTTTGATCCATCATCAGGTACCATTTCACACTCACTGACTCTTTTCTCTAAAATTTAAATTGAAATTGCTTTTGTGAATGCTTTTTCTTTCTTGTTCATAACTCGTAAATTCAACTTGTGCAGGGAAAATCTGGGTCTCACCATCTGAGCGATATGCAGTTGTTCCAGATGATAGTGTAAGCAATTCCTCAAAACCTTCAATATCAGATGAAAACCTTGCATTATTGTGACAATTTGACTATTCAAAACTTTTTAAGGTTTGACGCTTCATCTCTTGGCACTGCCCTTTGCATATAATCATTTTTGTGGAAATTCAATGGCACTGAGGATAAATATAAATAAATGTCAATATAGTTAAGATTTTGACTATGTTTTTACAGCTCAAGGGGCAAACAAATGTTTCTGGTGGCGGTAGTGGGAGTGACATAAGCGTCCCTGAGAGTGATGTGAAGCGTGTACGAATTTAGTGTCCCTAGTAGGAATAACCTGGCCAGGCCTCTTTAAGATTCCAAAATCAGTCTGTGAACCAGACGATGCCATTACCGGCATGTTTTTTGGTATCCTCATGACATGTAATTCTGTAAATGTTGAATTTTCATCTCATCCTTTGGACAATAATGGAACTTTTCTTTTGCTTTACTGAGAAGTGGGCATGTACTTTAACTCTACTAAATTAAAGAGTTTGTTCGAATGTTAATGTTATTGTAATTTTTTCATTTGCATACCACTCAGATGCAGTAGAAGCCTGAAAATATTGAGACTGGGCAAAATTGGTAGCATAACACTGAAAGTAGTTGAGGCCCGATAATAAATCGAATACTTATTCATATTGTGAATTCGTTTGTGTATGAATGGAACTTCTCATCAGGGAAATGATGCAAAAATGATGCTAAATATGCTCTACTCTTTCTTTTTACTTTCAAATTTATGTGATGCATTCGCATCATATAGTGGCATGTTCTTTGATAGGCAGTAACGAAGGATTGCAATTTCTGCTTTCACCATACAAGGGACAATCACATTGCATATATGGTTGGTTGGTTGGTTGAGGTTGTTAAAGTGAATCTGAGAGTAAAATTACTTAGTATAAAAGCATTCAAGAGTTTGATATTAGAAGTGTTTTCCTCTAACGTGCATGGCATTTAAGGTGAACCTCTTAAATGGATGTTTCAGTATTTTGTTTATTTAAACCAAAGCTGCATAATAGATGTAAGATTGCTTTATAAAAATATCTCTAAATGTTTTATAACGAAGTTAACATATTCGAATTGAGCTCATTTTTAATAGGTTTTGATTAGGTCTCCCTGTCAAGGACAAGAGAATCCTAAACCTTTTTATGGTAGCAAAGCAGAAGGAAACATGAAGTTCCCAAAACACATAGAGGGTTGATGAATCGTCTCAAAAAAAGGGTATTATTGGGTTTAAGTTAATCCAACTAAACTTAATTATTTTATTTATCGTATCAAAGATTTAAACATTAAAACATCTGTTTATTGAAAAGTAAAATAAAAACTTAAGACTCATGCAATCTATTAATTGTGTCATAGTATTTAGAACAATAAATATAATCGAACCGTTTACTAAATGGATTATAGATTCTTAATTTAATAATTATTTATCATTTTAGATCCTTGGATATCTGACCAGGGCCAAATATTCTAACTTTCATCACCCTTAAGGTTAGGCTTTTAGGGTATGTTTAGAAATAGATAGAGACCCCTAGCGAAGTTACCAGCAATTTGCATAAACATTGCTTTAAAATTAAAAAACTTAAAATTTATTATTTTTTAAAATTTCTTAGTACTTACCTTAAAAATTAAGAAAAACACACACAAACACACACTAAAAGAAGAAAAAGATTGTTTTTATGCCAGCAGCCCACATGAAGCAGTTTATGATATATCTTCTATTGTACAGTAGAATTCACTGGTCGGCGGGACCTCTTTTGTCAGCATGAAAATTGTACGAATGGTGTTAAGTAGGCATTAGTTGACGAATATATTCCATAAAATTTCAGCTTTCGATGCATCGTTTTTCCCAGAGATATTCCTTCCGTAGGGCTCTTGTCAGTCCATCTGATGGTCAGGATCCCACCATGTTTTTTATCATTATTTACAGGAATAATAAATTTCCACTTTCGGTGGTGCAGATTAAGCTTTCTCTAATATTATTATTCAATAAGTTCTTTTCTTTTCTTTTCTTGTGTACCATCCAAATTGCTTTGCTCTTCCTTTTATTGGTTAGAATCACTTCAGATGATCCCTCAAACCCAACAGTCATGTTCTTCCATGATCTCTCTCTGTGTAGATATATTATTATATATGTCTACTACTTAATGGATTAAAGCACTTTCAATGGTTATGACAAAAGAATACTTTCATTCATTCATGTCACAACCCCATTTATAATTGTCAACTTTTGTTTCAAATATGTATACTTATAGTATTTTTAGTTGTAATTTGCTGCTGTCTATGTAAAATATTTTGGTATATACTAGTGAGTGTCAGAATTCGATTCTACATGTAGCAACATCGAACTAACCACATTTAATAGGTAAACTAATTTTTAATTGTGAGAATAATAATGTAATTTACAGTGTAGAGTATAGAATATCGTATTGATATATGTATGTATGTATTCGGAGAAATTAATTCATTAAGCTTTAGATTAAATAAAAAGATGCATAGACGTTAGATCGAAAACATTATGGATTCTATTTAGCTTAATTGAATACTTTAGTTTCTTTAATATTAATGATATGTAATATTTTAGCATTTTAGTTGGATTACTTGTTGCTCTAATAATTATATGCAATATTTTAGTATTTTAGCTTTTTTTTTATTTACCTTTTTTAAAATTTTATAATAATTTTTAGTTAATTTACTTTTAAAAAAAATATCATAACTTTTTTTTCTTCAAATATAAAAAAGTGAAAAGACTGCTATAAAAGAATAGTGAATGATATAAAAGAATAAAAATAGTCACCGAAGTTTATGCTATAAAAGAATAGTGAAATGTTATCTTTTGTTGGATTGTATAATCTTGGAATAGTGAATGATTGATTAACAAAAATGGTAACAGGAGTGATTTATATATATGTTTGTTAATTCTGTTAATTAACAAATTAACAAACTAATTAATAGCTAACTCAGTAACAGTTCTAACATATTTTTGAGTAATTTCTATTTTATCCTAGACACAATTTACCACAATGCCCTTATACTTATAAACACTTGCTTAACAATGCCCCTCAAGCTGAGCTGGGATAACTATGCATGGATCACAAGAAGCTTGCAAGATCTGACATTAAGTTTGTCTAGTAGAAGTTAAGACTTCTTAGCTCCAGTGAGGGGCTTGGTAAGTACATTAGCTTTCTGTTGATCTTAGGACACACGTTGAATTATCAATAGCTTGGAGATAATTTTTTTCTCTGATAAAGTGGACATCCACTTCTATGTGCTTGGTTTTGGCAAAGAAGACAGGATTTGAAGCCAATGCTTTAGTTGCCGTTAGATTCAGTGGAGGACTTGGCAACCACATGATAGCTTCTTGGAGCAACAATAAATCAGATTTCCACTAAAGTAGACACAACTACCAGAAGTGGATTTTTTGTCATGAAGTGAGCTGGCCCAATCAGCATCACAATATCCCACTAGATTAATGGAGTTCATTGGTTGAAACTGTATGCCAGGATGAAGAGTGCCTTTAATGTACCTTAGAATTCTTTTGTAGGCCTGCCAGTGATTGATAGTAGGTGCTTGCAGGAATTGACTTAGCTTATTCACAACATAAGAAATGTTTGGCCTTTCATAAATAGGTATTGTAATCCCCCTTTGATGATTCTATAGATACTAGGATGTTCAAAGACTTCACTCATTCTTGAATAACTTGTTACAAGCAACCATAAATGATTGTATGCTCTTGCAATCCAATATATTGCTTTTTTTTTAGAAGGTCAGTTGCATACTTGCTCTTTGTGATGTTAATGCATTTATCAGATCTATTGACTTCAAAGCCTAGAAAGTAGCTGACTGATCCAAGGGTCTTGAGAGCAAACTGGAGATTAAGATCATGAATGACCTGTTGTAGTAGAGATGAGTCTGAGCCAGTAACCAGAATGTCATCAAAAAACACTAGTAATAGGATGATGTTGCCACTGGGAGATTGATGGATGAATAGACTAGAGTCTGCTATAGAGGCCATGAACCGCCACTGAGGCACGACTCCCTTGAGCTTATCAAACTAGGCTTTAGGGGCCCACTTTAGACCGTATAATGACTTTTGAAGCTTGCAAACTAGATGTGGATGAGAATTACAAGGAAGCTAGCTTGTTGTGTCATATACATAGTTTCCTGCAAGTCCCTATTCATAAAAGCATTGTTGATATCTATGTGTTAGATATCCTAGTTGTATGTGGTAGCCAAGGAGAACATAACACGAAAGGTTAAAGGCTTGGTTACTGGACTGAATGTCTCAAAGAAGTCAATGCCAGAGGTCTACTGAAAGCCTTTAACCACCAGCCTAGCCTTGCATCTTTGAAGAGTACCATCTGAATTTAGCTTGACCCTAAAGATCCACTTGTAGTATACCAAATTCATATTTGGAGTATAGGGAACAAGTTTCCAAGTTTTGTTTGCTTGAAGAGCTTGATATTCAGAAAGCATAGCTTAATACGAGTTGGGGTCAGCTAAGGCCTTTTCCACAGAATCGGGTTCTATAGGTAAAGAAGAAAAGGCACTGAAGGACGCATAAGGTTTGGGTTTGAAAATATCTGATTTGGCTTTTGTAGTTATATGATAAGTATTGGTAAGAGGTGTTGGACCAGTGGGTACAAGAGAGGAAGGTAGAGGCAAAGATGATATAGGAGGAGCATAAGATGCATTGTGGTAATAAACAATGGTGTAAGAATTTAAGATGGTAAATACCAAGGACATAAAGGGTAGAAGAGTAGGGAGAAGAAGAAGAAGAAAAAAAGGTAAGAAAACTGCTTGAGGCAAAAGGAAACTCGGACTCATTGAAGACCACACTTTGGGCAATATAAAACTTGCCAGAGGGACGTAAGCAAAGATAGCCCTTGTGAGATAGACTATAACCAAGAAAGGTGCGCTTAGAGGTGTGATAGGATAATTTATGATTGTTGTAGGGTCTGAGATTAGGAAAATAGGTATTGTAAAAAACACTTAATGCTTTGTAGTTTGGCTGTTCAAGGTACAACATGGTAAATGGGGTAGAATGTTGTAGCAGAAGTGTTGGCAGCCTATTAATCAAATATGTAGTAGTATGAAAAGCATGCCACTAGTAGCTAAGAGGTAATGAGGCTTTGTAACGACTCGCCCGTACTCCGGCAAGGACCCAGGCTCGTCACGAGGCTCAACTGCTCCCTCGGCCCACCAGCCAGAGTGTGTTGGCCCCAGGGCCCACCACACTAGGTGGCATACCCCTTCAACGTACTGTCTACTTTGGGTAGCTCAAGTGGTACTCATGTTGAACTGAGATTCTCTTTGAGGTCTCAGGTTCGAGTGGGGGGACACGCCTCAGTGGAGGACAAAGCAGTAAGGACCGTTAGGCCCAAAGCGGACAGTACGTTGAAGAGGTATGCCACCTAGTGTGGTGGGCCCTAGGGTAAACACACTCCGGCCGGTGGGCCGAGGGAACGGTTGAGCCCCGTGACGAGCTGGGGTCCTTGCCGGTATACGGGCGGGTTGTTATAGGCTTGATCAAGGAGAGTCAGACCAACTTTAACTACATGCCTATTTTTCCTCTTCACTGCTCCATTTTGTTTGTGGGT
>JANKKB010029165.1:621-20326 GCA_026225775.1 Bursera palmeri | reverse complement strand
CTATAAAATTTTATATTCAAATGTTTTAAAATTTTTTTAATGAGTTTTTTATTTACTAAAAAAATCAAATAAATAATAATAAAATAAAAAATAATATTAAATAAATATAACCGCGTGTTGCGCGGCTTTACACCTAGTTATATGATAGTCTAACAAGCATTTAGCCACCGTTAAGTATGAGTGATGAATCATTATGTCCAGAAAACGACCACCTGACCTGCTAGCTTGGCTCTGCAGACCAAGACCAAATCCCGCACACCCATCAACCCTTCAAGTCTGCAAAGACCACCGCCCCTCGTGGCCCATTTTAATGCAAAGTTGTGGGTGCTGGGTAGGGCTTTGGTTCTATGAAAAGGGTACGAAACTGTCATGTGAAATACCATTTTGGGTACGTAACCTATTTTCTTCTATTTGGTAATGATGTCTACCGGTACAATTTTCATCAATCATTTTGGGAAACATTTCAAGCTATCCATCCATTGATCAATTTCAAAAAAAAAAAAAATGTTCAAAGCAATCCCGTCCATTACCATCGATCACTTCTTCATTTTATGGCTCCACCCCATCGTCAAAAGTTTGGTAGAGCAACCAAGGCCCCCAATTTGGCAGCCGTAATGATGCGCCAATTGCTTTGCCCACATCAAAATCACTGCCACAAATTGAGGGCCACCGGCCAAGGCCCCAAGACCATAGCAAAGGACCACCACCATGTGCCTAACTTTGAGGCACTTATCTTTAGTCCCAATCGATGCCACTGTGTTGCACTGCATGCCAGGGCAATATCGCAACACTTTGGGCCATTGCCAGTGAATTCTACTTGATCCTTATATTGTCTATTTAGGCAATAAAATTGTTCTGCAGACGCTTCATAGGTCACATCCCCCTTTAGTCACGGTCATCTATCATGTTTGGACCGTTTCGTAAGCCATGCCATTGTTTTATCTTATTAATAGTCTTTTCTTCGTCAATGGTTTGTCGTTTAAGATGATTTATTATGCAATGACTCTAATAATATATATTACTCTGTGGTGACTCTGGACTGGGACTGGAAAGAATTTTGAGGGAAAGCACATGGGCAAGAAGATTTTCATTGGTTGAGCTCACACATGAGAATTGATCTGTCTATGTTTTTTATGACTTATGGTACAATTTCTTTTAGAAAACATAATATAAATTCAAACTAGAGAGAAATTTCAGGAAGGAGGGGACTAGTAGTTTATATATAAAAAAAAATCAACATAAAATTCAGTCAAAGTAATCATCATGCCTCTACAAAGTTCAATTTTTTCTAACTATCATTTTCCTGACAACCAATCAATATCCTTTAAAAACCATGTACAACAACTCTTAGGCTTGTAATTGATTTAACCTCTAATCTCAATAGCATTTGACAAATATGACTTGTAGGTAGCTACTGCATTGAAGCTTGATAGGTAAGTTGGTGAATTGAAGGAGAAGGAGGTGTGTGTAGTCTGGGATAAACTTGTTGGAGAAGGCAGGGGCTGCAGCCTGGAGTGCTCAGGAAGCCTAGCTAGCGCCTTCCAAGGTTGACCCAGTAGGCCACTACTCACTCAACTTAAGTCTTTTTAACTTCTCTGCCAATTGAAAATGACTACGAGGAGAAGGACCACTTCATGCTCCCCCCAACAACTAACATAATAATCTTGTAATTAGAATGTTACAATTGATGCAAACTTATTTACCAAACCACACCCTTTAACTGAATGTTTTCTTTCTGGGTTGTTCTTCATGTTACAATAATTGGTGTTTGCTATTGATCTTGCATTACCATCATCAAGTTTATGCATCTTCACTTTAAATTTAATTTCAATCCAACCCATCATCAAGTTTAGCTCCCTCCCTGGTTTCTCCACCCATCATCATCAGCAGAGATTCAGAAATCTTTGGAAGGTAACTTCTGATTGATTACTTCATCATCATTGTATCTTATATGATTCAAACTATATAAGATTCTCAAAATCTTTTCTGATAATATTGGTGGGGAGAGTGATTTCGGAGAGAAAGAAAGATCTCTAAATCTTTGCAAAAGGAAAACCCAAAGTTCAAACTCTGGATTGATTGGAGGAGCCATGAGGTGAATATCTTACTGTAGATCCATTTACAAGATTTATAATATGAAACTTGATTATTTCAAATTGTACAATTATATAATCAAATACTTCGCTGTAAAATTTAATCCATGTATACATGATGAAGTTGATGACAATAAGAAGGACAATATTGAGGAGTGGGTAAGTCCATTGCCATAAGTGGCTAAGTACCAACAATAAATCTCTTATTTGCTTATGTACACGGTGGGAACACACACATGCCCACAACATGCGTGACCCAGACCACTTCCGCACATGCCTGGCCTGCCCCTGCCCCTGCCCCTTGCCCCACGATCACCTGTTTCTTAGTAAACCACCCAGCCACCTAACGCGGGTCCAAATCCCTCCTCCCACAATTCTCAATTTATCTCCTATCCTCCAATAATTTTACATGTATGATCAATTCATGAAAAGAATTTAGGTACAATCACTACATAGCAGCAGGTTAATCCCATGATGCGTGTGTTGATATAATGCTAGAGCTAGAGGATTGATGTGCTGCATCATGGGACGAATGTATTCAAAACAGAGGCTCGATTCATACGACAAGAAGTTATATAAAATCATCTGTTTCACGGATGCACCCAAACCAGAGGCTCAATTCACATTCCAATTAACACCCCTTCTAACACTCGCAGAAAATTTTACTAATTTTAAATTTTAATTATTAATAAAATCAATCAAATGCACGAGTATGTGATGTTTCATGGGCAAAAAGGACAAAACTATCCATACCGCCACGTGGAGTCATAATCACGCATGCGACTTGTCACTACCACTGTGGGCCCCTCTCCAACCCTGCCGACTAATACACTCTTTTCTCACACTCTTAACCCCACTTCCACTCCCCCTCCCCCTTCCGTACGCCCTCACCAACGTGGAATTACCAGCTCCATTGGCGATTTGTTTTATGATGACGTGGCGGTATTTTGAAGGCTTTTGGATGTTACATCAAGCTACATCCTCCTCCCACATTTCTCTTTTTGGGCCAAATTAAATAGTAAATGGATATTAAGCAAAAATAAGAAGCAGAATAATAGACTTATAAACACTCTTTAATTGCTCTATATTGTCTTCATTAATTTAATTTCAGATACACTAATAGGAACAAAAACCCAAAAAAAAAAATTAATATTAGAAAAAAAAATTAAAACTAACACGAGAGTTAGTTGCACATGGACATCGAAAGATCAAACTCAAGACAACTTCCAAAATCAAACCCCCAAAACAAGAAAACTAATATTAAGAATTTACATCGAAAAGCAGTCACATGGATACTTTGCAATTTTCATATAACTCTCCATTTCTTTCATTGATTTGTTTGATATATTTGAGAGTTTTCTTTTTTTTTATTTTCTTTTTTCTTAAGAAAAAGAAAAAGTTTTTGTAGTTAAAAAAAAAAAAAAAAGGTAAGAAATTTACGGGAGATAGAGACTAGGGTGATCTTGATCATTCCACTGAGTAGTCTGACTCCAGTATGATGCATGATCAACGGCGTTCGTAAGATCGAACAAGCTTTGATCACCCGTCCCTTGCCAATCCAACGACCCAAACCCTCCATTGCCTGATCTGTCCTGGTGCAGAGCTGATAACTGGACCGGCATCGTGGTCGTATGATCAAGCAACCCGGGCGTGATCTCCTGCATCTTCAATTGATGATCTTGAGCTCCCCCCATATGACTCACCATCGTCTTCTGTTGCGGTTGTTCTTGTTGCTGCTGCCACTGCTGAGGCTGAGTCGTCTCAAGACTCTGCTGACCACTCAACAGATTACCGAACCCAAAAGATATAGGCTCACTCGACGAAGTAATCAGACTCGTAAAGCTCCCAATCTCTGAAAATATCCCGCAATCAGATCCCTGATCGAGCAACGCCGTCGTAGAAGTTGCAGCCTCGAAACAGCTACTATTATTATTGTTATTATTATTATTGTTGTTGCTGTTATTGTTACCGCCACTAGCAGCGTGCCCGAAGAACTTGCAATCGTTGTTCACACTCAACACATTCGACACTGAGCTCGAAGAATGTACGGACAGCGCTTCAACGTTTGTATTTGTCACGGTAAGACTCGAGCTTTCACTGCTCGAATTATGCGAATTGGTCTTATGCTCTCGTTCCGCCGCCGCCGGTGGTGCAACAGCTTGCGTCTGTGCTGCGGAGGTGTCGGAGGAGGTTTTTGGCTTGGAGTTACGCTTCGTCTTGCGACAGCCGCCTCCCACGGGAACGTTACGCAGAACGCCACCTTTGGTCCAGTACCTGCGGCAGTTCTTGCAGAAGTGGCGCGGCTGGGAGAGATTGTAGTTGTTGTAGTAGCAGAATTTGGTGTTCAAAGAGTCGCAGCGAGGACACTTGAGTGCCTGGTGGTTCTGGTGGTTGTGGGGACGCAGCCGCCTGTCTCCTCCACCGCTGTACAACCTGCCTCCTCCGATTGAATGGATGTCTTGCATCTTATACGGTTTAATTCAAATCAATCAGTGATCAAAACGCAAAAATCTTACAAACTTGACTGTTAAGGATTCTCAAAAAAATTGCTTCACATTTAGCTTACAAGATCAAAAGCAAACTCGAATTCGGTAAGTGTGTATGTATGCGTGCGTGAGAAAACAAAACAACGAAAGATGATATGAAAATCCAGACAAATATCCTCTTCATATCTTCTAGTAACAAAATTTTAACGCGAATTACTAAATCACCCCCGCTTCGTACCTTATTTACCGAAAATATCCCTATTTCGGTAAATTTACTAGAACAGGCCTACAAGTAGAGGGGAGGTTGGGGGATGAAGCGGGGGACTGAAATGTAATTGGGGTGGTTTATTTAACAATTGTGGAGCGTACGGAAGGAGATGGGAATCAGAAGCGTTGGTGAAGGGGGTACGTGGACGGACGAGAAAGTGAGAGAGTTTATGACCACAAAATCAGGTTGTCTACTTGTCGGCCACCCCGGTTTATCTGCTGTGCTATCTCGGTGTCAGTACAACTGGCCTCAGGGGCGCCACGTTGTCTGATGTAATTGGTGAGCTGTCAAAATGATTTTCTTAACAGTAAAGAAGGTTACTGTACCTTGTACCTGACCCAGATGCCTAAATGCCCAGATGCATCACTCTCAGTGGATCTCTTTTCTCCCCTATTATCTATACCTTATAGCTTCTACATCTCTCCTTCAATGTT
Organism: Bursera palmeri; assembly: GCA_026225775.1. Lineage (NCBI taxonomy): Eukaryota > Viridiplantae > Streptophyta > Magnoliopsida > Sapindales > Burseraceae > Bursera > Bursera palmeri. The sequence continues at coordinate 15,045 of JANKKB010029165.1, read as the reverse complement.
GTAAATTATTTTTTAATTTAAGTTTGATTTTGGGAAACAAGATTTTTTTACATTTGAATAATATTTTAATATATAATTTTTTGATTTCCGTAAAGGACGTGTCCTTCATCCTTATTATCAACTTAATGTGGGATAAGGGTATTTTTTAATTATTATTCAAATTACGTGTAGTTAGTTGAAGGAAACTATAAAATTTATAAATTATTTAGAATCTTTCCCGTTAACGACGACGATAACTTATTTCTAGAGGTGAGATCAATGAAATATTTTAATAATTCGACAAATTGACTACACATGAATTGAATTTTTTAAAACGTGATATTATATGCTTTCGGATAAACAAATTATGCCAAAAAAAAAATATCTTCACAAATAGCTCAAAGAAGATATCCTGTGCCATCAAACGTGAGATATTTTGATGCCTAAAAATAGCAGAAATTGTATGAAAGACATGTGTACATTAAACTGAATGAAATGACTATTATGTCCTCAAAAGGTGGCTATAGATGGGATGACAAAGAGCTTCTTAGTTGATGCGTTTGAAAGCAGATTGGTAGACTAGGAAGAAGGGAGTTAAATGTTGTCTAAGTGGGTAAGTGGAGCTCGATAGGCGGCACAGTGGGATGATCTCGGTAGGCTTGGAAGAAGGTGTTAATCCGATTGGGAGTGTCTTGTTTGTCACGCCAAGTTGAGCTTTGACCGTTCTTGACAAAATGAGTGGAAACTTAGGTTGACGTGATTGTGCGGATTGCTTTCTTATAATTCAATTGTGAAAGTCTGATAACTTATGATAAAAGGACCTAATAGTTTCCGACTGATAGACCTATTGCAAAATGATAGGGGTACAATTTCAAAATGGGGGTCTTGACATATAAAAATAGGAGTCTTAATGTTACTTAAAATATCAAAATGGGGGTCTTTATGTTACTTTATTAATAACAGGGGTGAGATTGTTACTTAGACCAAACCTCAGGGGTGTTTATGTATTTATCCCAGTTTTTCTTTTATCACGTACTAATTTATTCTACATTAATGCAATTAAGAAATTTCATAAACAAAGAAAAAATATTTATATACTTTTGGAGTGTCTATTTTATCTTTCTTGAATATCAAAGTTATTATACAAATTTATTATATATAAAAAAAATCATTAATATGAACCACCATGCCGTTATTATTTATAATTGTGATATCTATATCTTAGTTAATATAGTTTAATTTTTGAATTTCTAGAATCTTGCAATCATGTTATGTTAGATATTAATGAGCTTGTATAAAAGTGATCATAAAACAATTATGAAAAAATACCATCGTAAAAGATATTATTTGAAAAATGACCACGTGTCTAAATAATTTAGATCTCATTACCATAATTTGATAAATTGATGAATTATTTTTTATTTTGAATGCTAAAGACTGGCAGACCGATAGGTCTTGAGTGTTAAAGACATAGGCAACAAACTAACAAGTATCGAGTTATCAAGTATAAGAGACTGACAACAAAAAATTATTTGTGTATATGAGACATGATCATAGCTCCAAAGTTATCATGCAAACCCCCTCTAAGTTGGATGATATATACAAAACCCTAAAATCTTCATGAATAACATTACAATACCACTTATTACTTTACATTATAATTTAAAAAAAAAAAACTAAATTTTTAATTCTTATTTAAGATTAAGACATTTTTATATAAGATAAAATGATGATATAACAAAAAGTAATGTTATAGGTATAAAGTTTTTATCCTAAATTTGTATCCCAACTGATATAACATCATATGAGTGGTAAAGTGAATATATGAAAGTTAAAATAATAAATACTGATAAATTTACTTTATCACTCGTATGATGTTATATCATAATTGAGATACCGACTTTATACCCATAACATTGCTGTATGAAAAATGTATTTAAAATAAAAATTTTAAATAATATTTATGCAATATATTATTGTTAATATTATTATATTATTATAATTAATCGATGAACAGGTTTCATATAAAGTGGAAACTAAGCAAGAGTCATTGAACTCTATGTTGATATCTGCCAAACTCCACTTGAGTCATATCCATATTCTAGGAGTCCTATTGGATACCAACTCTATAATATAGTATTAACATGCATTAATTCAACCGAAGCATGATCTATAATGCCACCACTTGTATACTTTATACACTATTTAAACACACATCAAAATCTACATTTCATCTCTATTTGATCTTAAATTAATTTTAAAAAAGAATTAAAAATCTTAAAGTTTTATCATCTTTTTTAATCAAGGTTATAATATGAGTTTTGAAAACCAAGTTAATTTTTATACATTAATAGAGCTTATTCTCTTGGTAATTAATCCAAGACTGACAATTAAGAAGAAAGCCTTCTTTATCACAAGTACAATCAATTATGGAGGCAATATTAGTCATGGGCAGCATTGATTTAGAGAAGTGAAAACACTCAATGGAGCACCATGATGTCATGGTGCTCCATTGAATTTGGTGACAAATGGTTGGATCTTGGTTTTGGATGCAACAAGCATTACCCATTTAATTAAAATTAGTCAAATTTGATTATCAAAGACTTGGGAAACCTTATAGAACTTGCTAAAGTTTTGATGTTACAAATCAACATCTCAATTATTGTTCTATTTATTTCTTATTTTGTAATTTGTATTTTAGGATTTCTTTATTGTTGGTAATTGTTGTTTTTTTTTTTTTAAATCAAGATTTGATTTAATTTGATTTATGATTAAAGAAAAATTCGAACTCCAAGAAATATATAGTTTTAGAATTTTCAAATGTAATTTATTATAATCTCACAGGAAACAATAAAATTACGAGTAATGTTATATATACAAAGTTTTGTATACAAAATGATGTGACATAATGTGATTGGTAAGGTGAATAAATCAATATTTATTGTTTTGACTTTCATGTATTCATATTATCACTCATTCGATGTCATATCATTTTGTTATAAAAAATTTATACACATAGAATACTCTAAAATTATATATTATTACTCCTAGATTTGATACTAATTTTAAAGTTTATATCTTGAAATTTTATTTTAAAAAAATATTTTTTTAAAACTTTCAAATCCCTTATTTTTTAAATAATTTTTGTTTTCTACCAAATTACTTATTAGTTAATGAAAAATCTAATAATTTTTAAAATTATTTTTGAAATACAAACAAAATACAAAAAATTAAAGCCTGATTAATTATTAGCCGAACTTGTTGAAATTAAGAAGAGAAAATGTAATGTCAATGAAAGAAAAAGTTGTACGTATTGATAATGGAAAATTTCAGAGTGGGGTAATGGTGAGACGTAATGTAGCCAATGTATGAAAATGATGTATGGACATACATGTCATGCAATTAATACATCTCATTATCTATATTTGTATTACCCGTATGTCGTCTACAGCAAGAAACGATTCTCCTTTCTCGTTCATTTCCCTATGCGGTATCGTTTTAATAATTATTGTCTATACCATGTACCATTTATGTCAACATTATTTCATTAAAAAAAATAAAAATCAATTGTTATTATCATCACAATTTTAAATCAATTAATTTTTTTGAGTAATAATTTAAATAATTATTCTGATTAATTTAAAATCCATATTTCTATTTTCTTGTAAAATGCATGAAAATCATGGAAATAATACTTTGAAAAATCCCCATAAATATCTTGAAAAGAAAAGAAAAATCCCATTTCGGGTTGGCGTTCTCTTTCATCGTCACGCATAATTATAGTATGCATGCGCGCAAGGACAACGCCGATGGACCCACATCTGCGGAGAAAAACTGGCCGTCGATCTGGTTGTGGTTGATAGGTGGAGCCCAGAGTTGGAGTCCCAATACAAGCCGTCCATTGACCGTTAGTGAATGTGACTTTCAGCGTGTGATGTACCAACAACGAATGAATAATGGGGCAACAGTAACATTGGGCGAGCGAAGTACGTAACGTTTGCCTGCCCCAGAATAGTATCGTAACTTATAAATCAAGATCACCATTCTGCATTGCATTTAGTACAATACGGCAATTAAAATATCTTCCTAACTTTCATCCCTGCAATAATCACATACCCAACAAAATTACTATAATAATAAATAAAATAATATAATACAAAATTACTTTATATTTAATGTAATTTGTGGRCTTGAATTTGGAGTGGGTAAGAGTACGGAGTTAAATAGGGTAAAAAAAGRGTGCAGGGAAAATAGAAGAGTTCATTTGCTTGGTAAGAGTGTACAGGTGATATGATGGGAACATCTCCACATGCACATGGGACGGTGGGGGGACTCTGAAAATTAGGTCTTCCGGTACTTGTCTACATCTCTTTCTCTTTATATAGCTAGTACACATATCCCTTCCCTTTCTTTACATTTTTCAAAATACAGCAAAGTCTCTTGAGAATTGTTTCATATTAAATTTTTGAAGTAAATTTAATATATGATGTAAATTTTTGAGATTTTTGAAGTCAGAAGTAGTCACGTAAAATTTTATTTTAGCGTGGAAGTTATATGATAGCCATTTTAACCTAAACTTGAGGTTGTTGAGGTAAGAAGGTGTGAGTGATATTAGAAGGATGGAGTACGTATGAATGAGTATCTCTCATGGTGGTGGTGATGGCTATCACAATCCTTAAGATTGTTAAAGATATGGTGCTTGCTGGGTGTTCTTGGTCGTACCTTTTAATGGGTGTCGCAATCCTAAGCCACCAACTTCGGGCTCAGCTTCTAAGGTCCAGTCGGTTGGAGTGGAGACATCCTCTCAGTTTAGACCCCACCATGAGCCCCCCACCTCCTATCATGTGAGAATTGGCCCCTCCTCTCCCTTCACTTCCATCAACTTCCCGTATTATAGCTCCGATGCCCCAAACAATCGCATTTCTACTGTGGGTCGGATATCGGTTTTCAGATACGTTACACTTTATGAATACGATTCGTATTAAGCTGCTAATTCTGAATATGTCAACAATATTTTGGTAACTTCAAGAAAATAAATAAAAATAAGAAGATGCTAATGTAATGTAATGTGTCACATGTTATGTGTTGCATTATTTTAACATTAATGTAATAATTGTACTGCCATTAGTAGTGCAATTAATGAGAAGGAAGTGACATGTAAGTTAGAGTATCTATAATTGGAGCCGGTGATTTAGGTGAAACTCAATTAGCATGTTTTGGTGAAATGTTGACAAATTGAATCAAATAATTCAAATTATTGGCCATCAGAATCACCCAACCCCAAATTATTGACTTTTCAAACCATAAAATTTTTCAATGTCTCTTAAGACTCGGCTGACAAGAACATCTAACACATTTTCACGATCAAATCCTTTAAGGTCTTCGCAATGGGTCCACCCTAGACCTATTTGAAGACTAACAGTCCAACCCAATTCAAACAAAACAATATGAATTAGATTAAAATAAAATTAATCTCTAGAATGGGAATTGACACTTGAACGTTTGTGAATAAATAAACAATAGCAAATTAATTTATGTAAAATTATATTATTAGTTTAGAATGTTTGTGGTTCGTGATATGTAGGGAATTGGACAGTGTTGTCAATGGACCTCTCCCACCGCCACCTCTTTTGTATTATTATTTGTCTGGAGAGCCGCTTGGACAGATTGGGCAATTTTGGAATTCAATAATTCGGGCCCATGTGCCAAATTTCTAAGTGGTGCATTTACCTTTGGAATTTAATAAACAATAACATAATATTATTAAATAAATGCACCAAAAAAAAAAAAAAAAAAAAAGAAGATTTGGTAACTAGCAAACTGGAGATTAATATAGATTTCACAGTTCTTTGATCTGACTCAATAATCAGTTTGTAGGCAATGTTGGTGGCACCATGCTGCACATATTTTATGCATCTGTGGAAGAGAAGGATGCCCCTGTCCCAATATACAAACAAAGAATGTTTTTAGTAATCTTTAAAGATTACTAAATGAGATTATTGTTGTTTTCTGAATAAATTTATATAGGATTGTCTTTCTGGGTACTGTTAAAATTCATAGAAAATAGTAGTAGCCATCATAAGAGATAGTGTCTGCAAGTGCAACGACGTTTTGAGTCAGGAACTACACTAGTGTGCAACTCTTCACATGGCCACTTTGACCTATGAATAAGTAGCTTTGGTTGCTCCCTGTCGAGAAAACATGGTATGAGGGAAAGCTCAAAGAGTGTGCATTCTTTTCTGGTAAAATTTTTGAGTAGTATTATTTATGTATATATTATTATATTTATTTCAATTTTAAATGAATTCAAGGGATATGATTTTACTGAAGGGTATTAATTACATCATACGAGTATCCATTGCTTAAACATCAAAGTTTTGTCATTATAGAAAGAGTTAAATCAAACCCATCTCGCAAGGCAAGGCCAGAAGCGGCCATAACATATCTTGAAGCACCAAGACGTCAAATGAACTGCATGATACTTCACAAGGACATGATAGAGATACAACCCAGATAGGCAGCTTCTTAAGAAATACATGTGCACACAAGAGTGTTTTGTTTTATACATATTGAAGTTGTTTGTTTGTTTTGTTTTGTTGTTGCGAAATAGAGAGGACATACACAAAACGGATGGTGATATTGATACTGATATTGATATGATTCTCGAAATTTCTCGCCAAGGGGAGGGCTATCATGGAAGCTCAGCATTAGCGTCTGCTTGTCCACTACCTATTATCTCGAGTTCCCCACTTGCCAAATTGATAGCAACAAATGGCAAGTGATGTTTCGTTGTTTCGCTCTTGCTCTTGCAGCTCATACGAAGCCCTTGACGTTAATGGAAGATGATCAACAAAGGAGGTCCCCTTGTCACATCTCATCCCTCTACCATACGTGAAAATTATTATTATAATAATAACAATTTTCATGTAAAAATACTTGCCAACAACTCCTTTCTATCACACAAGTCATGTCACTCTCATCCGACCACTTAGTCTCTAGCTCAAAACTCGAGTTTAATAACTAACTCAGTTTTTCAACACCTAGCTATGATTACTCTTTAATTATGGTAAACACTGCGGATGATCTTCACCATGTATTGTTTAATATTCTTGCCAATGTCCCCACCAAGAAGCGAACAATCTCTTACCTTAATTAATAGGCTGCGCTCCAGGAAAGAAGATTTACATGATTAATCAGGTTAATAAACTTATAATTAATAGATGCTATAATTACCTAGGCTGATAACATATAACCTAAAACATCTTAACTCAACGTAGAATCATTCTATAATGACATTCAAAAGCTTAATTGGCACTGTGTAGATCGATAATTATTAGCAAATCATCATGTGTTGGCCTCAGCTAAATAAAATAATAAGCAGAAAGTGGGTATTACATGGATTACGCTCGGTGCATCCAGCAAATTCTTCCTGCAAATCCCTCTCAGCTTTTGAACAGAATTACCAAGAATTTAAGATCAAAATTGCCTAAAATTATACATTATTACATGCATGCTTTCCATAACTGGTCTACATACTTAACAGGGAGAGGGATCTGGTACTGGATTGTTATACATCAGACATGTCCAATTCAAATGTACTTGACACACAGAGGGACCCCTTTGAATTCCATGCATGGGATACCAAGCACACTTTGAATGTCTCAAACTCAATAATTGTACAAAAGGGCAGCCATTGAAGTGGTCAGTGATGTATATCAAATGTGGGTTTGTTGCCCCTGAAAGTGGTGTTGGCACTAGCCACAAGCATGCGCTCATCATTCCACTCCAAAGTTGATACACGGCAGATTATTAAAAGTCACTTGGCCTGGCCATGACTAATTCTTTTTTCTCTTACTCCATGTATGTATTCGAATAATTTAACAGGAGAGAGTTAATTATTCTCTTATATAATAATTTCCACTTATTTCTTCCCTCTCTCACTCTCAGTCTGTCACCGAGTCTGAAATGACATGCGAAGTTACAAATGTCACATTAGAAAGACTCCATGGACAAAACGAAGCACAAACGTAGTCAATATTTAATTGAATTTTAACTATTACTGACATTGCTGATACCTAACTCTTGTGACTAAGCTTTGTGGCTTGAATATCATCAAAATACCATCAAAATATAACAAAGAATAGAAAACAAGAAAAACTTAAAAAAAGGATCACAAATAGACTTAAGCTAAGGGGATATTTGAAAATTGTTCTGTTCTTAAAATTTATATGCTATGATTTATATCCGACATTAGACAATAATCAATAGTATTTGACAAATAGTCTTGAGCATTAGACATATCAAATAGTATCTAACACATAGTATCGAATAACCAATGGATCATAATGTTAAAATTTTTAAAAGATGGATCAAATTTCAACAAATTCTTTTAACTTGTATCAAAATTATAAAATCTCTAAATGGAAGAAGAGAAAAGGAAACTGTTGTATTACTGGTACAATTATATCTGCTGATGTAGTAGCTGTTGGATTTAAGTCTTCTATTAAAATCAATCTAGAAAAAAAGAGTATCAATAAAGGGAATATGCATGTACTTTGATGAGTTTACCTAAAAACATGGTTAGCATCATCCAACTAAATTAGAATTTGCAGGTAAGGGTATCTCATTGATAACGATCAAGAGCATAAAATCAAAATTCAAGGATTAATGTATGCACATGCAGCGTGGAGAGAACGGCCAAGCCCCACAAACTGCAATTCATTTGATTAAGACTGCTAGCCGGTAGACATGCTCAAGCGCGGTAATAAAAGAAAATATTTAATTCAAAAGGGTCTACCATGTGGCTTAAATCATGATGCAGTTAAGCTATTGTTGAACCTTAAACTAAGAAAGGAGATCATGAGCAGCAGCAAAAAGCTTATCAATCTAGCAAAACATACGAGGAAGGAATTAACTTTCTTTCTAACAAAGCCTCCAGTTTTGGTTACATATCTGCCTACCTTCAACCTAACATTAACATGTGAATAACTTATATTCATGTTTCTAGAAACAATAACAAATAACTGTAGTAAAGACTTCATTTATGTAATCAATAAATTAATTACTCCATGCCATCAGCAAGAGAGGAACATGAATGATCAGTTTAGCACTACATCTATTTTTCTTCATTAGCTATGCTGTCCGCAAATCAAATTTTACTACCAGAGCTCAAGAGCTCAATCAATGGATTAGAATGGTTTATTTACCGAGTCAACTGATGAGGTTAAAGAAAGCCTAGCTAGGTTCATATGTATGCTAATGGCAATTGACCAGTGAGACAGGATAGGAAAGTCCCGCAGCATATGTTCAAACTATGAAATTGGAAATTAGTGACTTTTGCCAGTATGATGATAGCTACCATACAAAAGATGTTATTGTGATTGAAATTTGATTGCAACTTGAACCATATTCAGACTGAGAAACGTACTAGAGATATGGCACCTTAATGCTTTGCTTTTGTTGAATTTTAAATCTTAATTTTCACCTTAACTGAAAAGCTTGGTATATTTAAACAACTGTAATTCAACTAAGTTGGGAAACATCAAGAAAGAAATGGAACTGACACAGAAGATTTCAGTGTTATCAATACTGCTTGTACCCTAAAAATTTTGCCGTTCAACTCTGAAAGTCTCCACTATAATACGTCGTGCCAGTCAGAGTCTCAAAGTTGCTTAAGTGCATGCACTAGGTGACTAGGATTCGAAAAAGTCTCAGATGTGACAGGAAGTCACAGTAAACTCTCTGCTTACACTCAGAGAAAACATGTTTTAACTCCTGAATTCATATTAAAGAGACTTTCCACAAATCTCTAAACCAAAGTGAAAATTGTCAAAATCAAGATTGTTTTAGTTTTTTTAACAATCTCTAAACATTTTTACCGAAGCACACTAAAATGGAACAGGTTCTACTTAGCAATCTAAAATTGTTTAAAATGAAACAGGTGCTATGTGTTACTCCAAGCCCTTTACATTGTAGGACAAAAGACAGTAAGAAATCTGAGTTCAGGGTTCCAGTGTAGTGTCACAGTTGACATTTTAGCATATGTTCTCTGTAAATAGTATGACCTAAGTTCAGAGCATCCAATCATTGCATATGCAGGAGTCCAGTACACAAAAAGATCAGCTAAATACCTAATCTATAATCTAAGTATCGTAGCTGCTTTTGGGATGCTCGCATTATATGTACAAAATTGTCCAACTTGATACAAAACAATGTCCAAATGAGCTTTTAGAAGGGAAAAAGAGATGTCTATTTGACTTGGTTTTGATATAATTGCAAAATAAAACCCTTATATTCAACTAATCTTTAACATAACTAATTCCTTACATATAACCTGTATGCCATATATATATGCAATCTTATGCTCCATAAACTATCTTGCATCCGCAAGTATAGAATTTGCAATAAGACAGGGTCTTTACTGACACTAGAAGTATTAATCAAATGCATTGCATTTCTTCACTAGAGCTCTAAAGAAAGAAAGGTACATATCTAAGACTAGATTACAGAAAGTGCAGGGGCAGAGAGTTAAAACAGAGAAGAATATAGGGGAAGATGAGGGAAGACGGATTTGCCTAACTGGACGCAACACTACCACAACATGATACAAAAAGTATTAATACACTAGAAGTATTAATACTACCATTTGATTAATACACTAGAAGTATTAATCAAATGCATTGCATTTCTTCACTAGAGCTCTAAAGAAAGAAAGGTACATATCTAAGACTAGATTACAGAAAGTGCAGGGGCAGAGAGTTAAAACAGAGAAGAATATAGGGGAAGATGAGGGAAGACGGATTTGCCTAACTGGACGCAACACTACCACAACATGATAAAGGGGTTGCATCTTCACCTGAAGATAAGACTACCTAWAGCAATTCGGTTGCTCCAGATTTTCAATTAAACTATATATATAAGCCTCACTAACCTATTAAATTGATGTAGTTGCATTAGCAGTTATGAAGTGACACCAGATCAGAGATAAGCCCCCACTTTTCTGAAATGCCCCTCTAGACTTGACTTCTTATTGAGGCTAAACATTATTAGCACTCAAGGCTTTTACGTATATCCACAAGTTCTCTTCAATGGTTCATTATTGTCAAGAACTGGCATAACCTCCCTTAAATACTTTGAGATAAACTTATATGAAATAGATAAACTTATATGAAGTAAGCGCAGAAAAGAGACATGTAAAACATGAAATAGTTGAGTTACCAACCATGGTGGTGCATATAGTATAACAACATTTTTTTAATAGCTTTCAAATGGAAGATAAGGGCGAACAACCACTGGGAAAAGAGAGACTGGCAGCAAAGATTTAATACTAGATCAGATTTTAACATAGGAATCTTCCGTTAAGAATAACCTAATGTTTTACAAATTTGATTATCCATTTAGGACATTCCATGACACAAATACTGTTTTAATCAAAGCTAATAAGCAGATTACTCATGCCTCAGTATTGTCTGTCACTAATTCTAGTGATGGGCTTATATCTCAGTGTCACCATCCTGAATTTTGATACAAAGTGATGGAGAAACCACATTTTAATTTTAAGTGTGACATAAGGACGTGCATTGTTGAAAGAAGACAAAAATCATAAACATGTAAGTAAGTATTAGAGGAAGGACATTATAATAATATGCAGAAAATGGATGCATTAAATATCATTGCAATGGATATTGTCCATGAAATAACCTAGCCACATGGTGAAATAATAGCATCATACTGTTTCACAAACAACCTCATGCAAAACCATAAAAGTAATAAAGATTTATTCTCACATCATTATAAAAGATTTGCGTTTGAAGTGACCAGATATTTGTTATGCGATACTTTCACATAAACGTTTTTTCTAAACAGGACACCAACAAAAATTGTCTGCTCAGTTGGAAGTGTTATGATCTCATGTATCTTACAGATACAAAACGAGTATGAAACCATAATGTTATCTCATTAACAAAACTAGCATAATGAGAAAGATAAAAACATGTTAGGGTTCCAAAAAGTTACATACATTGTGACTTTTTTCCTGCACAGAGAGCTTTAAGAGAAAAAGTAGCACGATTGTCTATAGCCTAGATTAAGTAGTCAAGCAGAAATAAGTTCTCCTCTGAGTTGCTGTATTGCGTTGTACAACTTCCTTCTAGTCCCAACAGCAAAAACACCCATCTCTTTGAGATCTTCAAGGGTAAGCAGTGGCAAGGTTTCCTCATCCACTTCATGCATTTCGAATATTCCAGCATACTTACCAAACCCTAGCTCCTCTAACCATCTTCTAACCATATTTACATCACTACCTCCATATGACATTGTCTCATTCCTCTCAACACCAGATTTAAGATACGCATGATTCCCTTCATAACAAGCATCCTCTTTCCAACTGTTGTTGAAATTGCCTGATTGCCATGCATCATAAGTGGTTTCATCCACAGCATAATCACATGCCTCTTTGCATGAAGTTGGTGTTTCATGATCACAAAAGTCCTTAAAACCATTCCCAGAGTAATAATAATCATCACAGGTATTCGATGTGAGTCCAACAAACTCTTTCCCCTCATCCTCTTTTCCATCTCCACCACTAAACTCAGGGCTAAGTTTAGAGTTCCAAGTACTCCCAAAAACATTATTTTTGCCTCTTGTGCTCTGGCTTCTCCGCTTCATGACCCTACTCTTTCGGGTTACAGTACCAAAATTCAATGTAGATTTAGTCATATCAGCCTTATTCGAACTCACAAATTCAAAAGCCAATTTTGATGAATTTGGATTCTTATTCTCCCTGTTCTGCTGCATATCAGCTGAAATCCATGGAGAGACACCAGGGTGGTCCATGACAGTGAACTCAGGAGACTGATGCTTGGAAAACCCAAAAATAGAATCATGTTCAGACTCAATCTCATTGGCACTCACAAAATCATGTTTCCATCTCTTCTGTCCCAAATTCTCATTCGATTTCTGAGGAAACCCACATGCAAAAGCTGCAGAAACATCCCCTATTTCCCCTAACCTAACATTTGGGCGCCTTTGTCTTTTTGAATTCATGCTTAGAACCAACATTTTAGACAAACACCAACTAGTAATCAAAACCTGAACCAAACCTTAAAAACAAAAAGACACGACTATTAATTTCCATCAAATAAGTCCAATTATTATACAGATAAGAGCTTCTAAAAAACAATAATTAATAACAATAATAACACTTCAATAGAAAAGAAACATAACAAGTACCCACCAATTAAAACCCAAAATCACCCACCCCAAAGGAATCAACAATAGAAACCACAAGCTCCCAGTAACAATAAACCGATTTTTTATTTTATTTCTTAAGCCACTCATCTTTAAAAAAAAAAAAAAAAATCACGGCGAAAGATAATAACCATCAACTCAATGAAATGAAATAAGAAGAAGAAATAAATAAAAGAACCTTGTGAGAGAGTCAAAGCAGCTTGAAGTTGACTTGTGCATGTTGGTAAAACAGAAGCTAGGGTGATTGGGGAAGTGAGGCTCTTTTTAGACAAGAGGATGTTGGTTTGGTTTCCCTTTGTGGGCAAACAAGAGTACCATGAAAAGAAAACTAAGAGCAAAGTTTTGGTATTTGTCTTTGTCTTTGTCTTGGTCTTGGCCTGTAAGTGTGTCTGCGTGCTGCTGCTGCGTGCAAAGTGCAAGTGCTAAAATATACCTTGATTTATTTAAGATTTGGATTAGTTTTAGTTAGAGTTTCAGTTTCAGACATGGATAAAGACATTCGTTTCAACTTTGAAGTCCATGTCCATCAGAAAAAAACAGTCAATGTTAAATTACTAATATATCCCTCAAATAGTCCAATCTGGATATTGATTGGACATCCTAACTTTGATTAAATTAAAGTTTAGCACCAAGTAATTTTAAAAATTAATTTAAAACTGACCTTGGGGCTTAGAGTAAATGAAAAATTTGGGATGTTGACGAGTATTGATTAGTGAAAGGACACGTGGGTGCTGTGAAGCGCATCAAATGGACACGTTTCGAACGACGAATAGAGACGAGTGTTGAAAACTTAAATGCCGTTGGAGGCCAAAACTGTGGCAGCCTTGCAGAGAGCATAGCAGTAAGTGCTTAACTGGGAACCCAGACAGTGGGCTCAAAATTTTGAACTTCACTTTTCTCTACTTGACTTTTGTATGGAATTGAAATATTGTAAGATCAGAGCCAGATGGCAATTCGGCGAAACCTCCCAAACAAACCAAACCTTGGTTTGTCTTTAATCACAGTTCTACTGCTCCCAATCATGAGCTTCCTTATCTCTTCCTTATCTCAATAATTCTACACATACTCTATAATTTAATATAGGGATAAATACATAAACACCCTCAAGGTTTGGTCTAAGTAACAAACTCACCCCTGTTATTCATAAAGTAACATAAAAACCCCCATTTTGATATTTTAAGTAACATTAAGACCCCT
>JANKKB010029164.1:0-20321 GCA_026225775.1 Bursera palmeri | reverse complement strand
CCTCCCTCTATCTGCCATCACGCACCTCTCTTCATCCTATTTCTTCTCTCCTTTAGTTTCTCTAAAGTCAGATTTCTTCTTCTCTGATTTTTAAGTTTTCGTATTTCTTCTCTTCAATTCCATTTCTTCTCCTCCATGGGTGAACAAATTTGGAGCACTCAACTTGAGAAGGTTTAACTCATATGTTCCTTGGCTCTGATTCCACGTGACCATGTGTATATATAGAGCACCAAATTTGAAATTTGTGGGGAAAAAAGAGGTGCTCTGCATCCAATCTCTAGGTTTATCTTTTCTCTGAATTTTCCTATAAAAAAATTTCAATTTTTATTCAAGTTGAGGTTTTAAATTTTTTCCAAATTGAATGCCATAAGAAATCAATTTGAGACCTAATTTTATTCAAATTAGGATTTCGAATCGAATCCATAATTTTATCCAAAGACTAAGAATTTATAAACGGTGGTTGTGGATTCTGAGTTCTTTGTTGTTGTGTATTCTAAGTTATCTGGTGTAGTGTGATGGCTGTAATGGAAATAGATGTAAGTAGTGGTGGGTTCTTGATTGTGAGACCATTAGAGGGTGTCAAAATGGGCAACTTACGGTTGTTAAGATTGTCACAATTTTTTGGCAGTTGGGTGGCTGTTTATAATCTTGTGTTGCTGCTTTGAGAATTTAGTGTGATGGCGGTGGTGGAAATGGATTTCAGTAGTGGTGGGTTCTTGATTGTGCGATTGTTGGAGGTGTTAAGTTTGCCACCCTAAAAGCTTAAGCTTATAGGTCCGCCTTTAAGCCTCTAATAGAGGGTGTCATGGGCAGCTTGAAGTTCTTAGATTGTCACCAATTTTTGGTCGTTTGGTGGCTGTTTATAATCTTGTATTGCTGCTTTGAGAAGATAAGACAATGTGTTGGCTCTTCTTTCTCAATTTTTCTGATATTCTGAACGTGTTGGGTTTGTGAGGCTTTTGGTAGAGCGAAGTTTCTATGTCGATGATGCCTGGTGGTGCTTGTGATGAGATTAACTGCATTGGTGGTGGCAATGGCGCAACATGTTTTAGGGTAGGTTGTCTGTCGTGTTGCCTTGTTAGTGATGTCTCTGCCAGGGCGACTTGAATGGTGCTTCTTTTTGGGTGACTTAGTCGTATATTCCGATGACTGATTTTACTCCCCTAGTTGACAAACGACTGTAGTCTTTCCTAGGTCGAATGAGGACTATCAAAGTTTATAGAGTCTGATTTAATTGGATTTTTAAGTGGATGTATTTCACTTGGTTTAGATTCTTGAGTGTTTGAATTTGGGATAAATTAGATTAAGGAAGGAGATGGCTTAGAATAATTATTTTTTTACTTTTTTTTTTAAATTCAAATTTATCAAAATACCATTTTCTGTTAATTAAGTTAATCTATTAATTAATAGAATCCGTTAACAATGATTTTGTAAAAATTTTGGGATCTAATTGATTAAAATATCAAGTATTTTTATTTATAAAAAATTAAGTTAAATAAATGAGTAGTTTTTTATATTGATATTGTTCCAATAAATTTAAAATATAAAAAAAAAAATCTTTGCTTTTCTGGGTTTTAGATGACTATGAAATTTTATTGTTTTGGACTAGATTTGTGGCTTCAAAGGTAAGAGATTGTGACGTATGTATTGGACTCAAAAGGAAATAATTAGAGGAAACATGGGTTAAGAAGAGACAATATGAAGAAAAAGATTATAAAAAGAAATGGCTATGGTGGCTGTTAATTATGGTTATTATGCTGATTTTTGTTTTATATTTGTTATTTTAATTTATAGATTACTCGTTTCTTCTCTTTTTCTTTTCTATTTTGTTGAGAAAAATGGAAAGGGAGAATAAGGGTCACTTAACAGGTTTCAATGGGGGATGTCAGGTGTCAAGAACTCCATGATAAAGTTGTTTGACAGTTCTGTAATTATTGCAGCAGCATTTACTGTATACAACCAGCATTACAATTATTGATAGGTTAAATCGGACCATGTGAATCCATATAAATAAATAAAGCTTGAATTGTTTTTCTTGTTCTGTATACTTTTGTTAGTGGATTTATTGAACTTGATTTGAATTTGATAAGACTCAACTTTTTTTTATGCTTCTTCTCCTGTTCATATCGTACAAGCTTAAATAGTAACCAAACTATTAGCTTGCAATAAATAAAAAAGAAAGGGATTTTAAGTTAATTAAATTATTCCTTTTTTCTTTTTTAGGAATTAATTCGTACCTTCTCTAATCATTCAACTCTTTGAAACAATAAAATCTGAAAATAGTGAGCTTTTGACCCGTTTGTGTTTCTAAAATTATCTAAACCTTTTGACCTTCCTTATAATTAAAAGAGTTGGAAAATAAAAACAAGTTTTGAGAGTTTCTGAATGTTTCTTGTGAAATTATAAGAAATATTCAAATTTGAGGGATTATTTTTATTTTTAGTAGATTTAGTGTTTTTAATTGTCTATCCGAGTTCAACATTAAATAAAAATATTATTTCAAATAAAATATTTAAGTATACTTACTAATACAATTGCAAATGAAACATTTAGGTATGCAAAGCTATGAACACGTCATACCATTTCAATAAATAATTTAATAGAGGCCTAATAAAAGAATGCCGCGTATGTAAAAGGCAAACTTGTGAAAACTGAGAAGAAAAGGTATTTAATAGTAAGAGTAATGCTATACGTACAATACACACTAGTCAGCTGCTTGCTTGGTTTCATCGTAAATTTCGCATTTTGTCAGCGCTCACTCCTACTCTACCTCGACCTCTACTTGCCCTCAAAATGGGAAGAAAATGAAAAATTCCCACCTTACTTCTCCTACTATTCTTTCACTACGCTGATTCTCGCAGCTTTTCTGTCACTTTCTTGGAAAAACCCTTGCTGCCTGCTTACCTCAACCACCCAGAGGTCAGTAACTGCCTTTTCTTCAAACCCAGATCGCTTTAACACTTGTTTGCTCATGGTTTGATGTTTCTTTATATGTTAATTGGTAAACAAGTTGATAATTTTGTTGTTCAATGGTGTGAACGAGTTGGTTTTGGATTTTCTTTGTGGGTTTCTTGAATCTTAGGTACATTTGGTTGCCAGGGAAGAAATTAGATTAATCTTTTTTGGGTGTATATCAGAAATGAATTTTCTCAAATTTGTTAGCTAGAGAGAGAAGCTATGTTTCCTGGTTTTTATTTTATTTTATTTTTCTTTGATGAGCAATTGGTATAAGTGGAGCTAAGGCTAATATTTTGACACTATTTTGATTTATACTGGTTTATGCCTGAACTTATATTGGTCATTACTTGCTCATTGTGCTTGTATGAGAAAGAAACTCAAGAAAACTGGGGGCTTTTTA
Organism: Bursera palmeri; assembly: GCA_026225775.1. Taxonomy (NCBI): domain Eukaryota; kingdom Viridiplantae; phylum Streptophyta; class Magnoliopsida; order Sapindales; family Burseraceae; genus Bursera; species Bursera palmeri. The sequence continues at coordinate 16,963 of JANKKB010029164.1, read as the reverse complement.
TTGACATTTCTCAAATTGCGTGTTCTTGAAAATTTTGAGAATGAAATTGAGGAAGGTGCAAATGTTTCTTTTTGCAATGTTTTTTCTTCTCTTTTTTAAACTTCTTGAGAGTGGAAGTAAAAAATGATTTTTTTTTTCTTTTTTTATGGTTAGGTTACTCAAACTTGTGTTGTGCTTCATTATCTTGGTGAACATGGTATTTGATTATGGTTTAGGAATTTATGCCTAAAGACTTTTGCAAATTAGCTATCTGGAGTATTGTTTTTTGGAAAAGAACCTCCAATCATACTTCTTATTGCTATTATTATTTTTGTAAAAAGAAAAAAGAAAATCCCTTTCTTTTCTTACTTGTGTATATATATATATATATATATGGGTTAGGCGACTGTGACCTAATTTTTTTTATTTAATTTCAAACTCTATTTAATAACTATTGATTTACTACAATCTATGGATGAAAAAGAGAAGTTAAAAAAATAGTTTTTCTAATGCCACCTCAGTGACTCTTTCCACCATTGGATTAAAAAAATCAATGGCTATCAAATAGTATTTAAAATTAAGTCACAGTAGCCTGACCTATATATATATATATATTTTGTATAAAACATCTGAAACAATTCTTGAAAATTTTTGTCTTCTATCTATGTAATTGGGCTAACACATATGTTTTGTCTCATCTTAATTTGTCAAGTGTCAACTAGGTAAAACTAGACTCTTTTTTCTTACTTCCTTGTAATTTTTTTTTTTTTTTTTTTGGTATAAAACATCAAAAACAATTCTTGAAAATGTTTGTCTTCTGTCATGTAATTGGGCTTGCACATACGTTTTGTCTTATCTTAATTTGTCAAGTGCCAACTAGGTAAAACTAGACTCTTCCTCTCTCTCTTAGTATGTGGATAAATTTCATTGTATTTATGATTATTATTTACACCTTCATTTTTTATAGGTATGTATAAGAACCAATTGCAGGAGTTGGCTCAGAGAAGCTGCTTCAACTTACCATCTTATTCATGTATCCGAGAAGGACCAGATCATGCCCCTCGATTCAAAGCGACTGTCAACTTCAATGGAGAAACTTTTGAAAGCCCTACATTTTGCTCTACTCTGAGACAGGCAGAACATGCTGCAGCTGAGGTTGCTCTAAACACGCTTGCAAATCGAGGTCCTTCCAGAGCATTAGCTGCAAAAGTTCTGGTAAGCACTGAAAATTTCTTATTAATGTTTCTCGAAACCTCAATACCTTATCTGGAGAATTTTCACATTTGCCTTTTCACTTCGTCATTCCTTGATATATTTTACTCTTACATGTAAATCTGTTTTTGTTTTCATTGCATTTCTACTGTACAGGATGAAACTGGAGTCTACAAGAATTTGCTGCAAGAGACTGCTCACAAAGCTGGCTTAAATCTTCCAGTATATGCCACTGTTAGATCAGGGCCAGGCCATGTTCCTGTTTTCTCGTGCACAGTTCAGCTTGCAGGAATGAGCTTTACAGGGGAGGCAGCTAGGACCAAGAAACAGGCTCAGAAGAATGCTGCCATGGCTGCTTGGTCTAACTTGAAAAGATGTATGCATTGCATCTGTTTGATTATGATCAGAGTACTCGAATCTGTTTAGAACAAACAAGCATGAATCTGTATTGCCTTGAAAAAGTTACCTGGATCAGTATTGGGCAATTTCTCCTGATTTTTCTTTCTTTCGTATAATGATTCATACAAATCAGTATGCTTTCATACTAACTCTTTTTATTTTATTTTTCTTAACTATTCTAATATGTTTCTGTATTGTTTACATAGTGTCTCAACGTGGCTCAACTGTATCTACTTCTTCTTCCTTGCTGGAGTCCAAATGTAATGAAGAGCAGGAACAAGTTGTCATTGCTCGGTTTCTTTCGTCTTTGCATCAGTCAAATTCAAACCACTTTGTGCAAAATGACTGCCAACATGGACATCAGAGATTCATTCCTATGTGCAGAGATCTGATCCCACCTAGTTCAAGCATTTATCCTGAACAATGTCAAAACTGGGCTTACCCTGGTTTTTCCCCAGAAATGGCCTTGTACCAGATGTGGCAGCAAGAACAATTACTGCAGCTGCAAAACCGCCTGTTAACACTTCCAGTTTCACCAACTCCACCACTTGGTCCTCATATCCTTCCATATGTGGAGTCTATTTTCCGCCCAAATCACCCTCTTTATGTTCCAGCAAGGAAACAAGAACCATTACCTGTAGGACCAAGGCTCACAGTTGCCCACACCAGTACATCACTGTGTTTCTCGAGTCATTCGGTTCCTGAACCAATCAGGAACAGGTCCACAGTGACTATCCAAGAGATACAGGAAGAGAAAGCTGAAGAATCCTCAAAATTCTCTCCATCTGTAGTTCCAGAACACCCTTCCATGGTTCTTACTAATGTTGAACCAACAATCAAGGAACCAGTTCATGAGGATGGCAATCAGAAGACTATTGATTTGGAAAGCAAAATTAATGTGGAGCTAGAAGTCAGATGTGAAAATGCTAAATTGGAAGGAAACCAACTGAGACAATCTGGATGGGCGTCTCATAGAAAGCTGGATTCTGGTTTTAGGCTTGACAACCTTTTGTTACAAAATTCACGTGCTTTAGACTCTTCTCAATCTTATCCGAGAACTCATTATCCTGCAAGCACAAGTTCTTATAGAAGTTCGAGACCACCTTCATCTGCCATGGCACATGCAATGATCAGAAATGCAAGTCCCATACCTTCAGCAAGGCCCATGTCACAAAATTCTGTGAGCAGAATGCCTGCTCCACTAAGAATGAGAACTGGAGTTCCTTCATCTTCAACCAGACCCAGCAGTGAAAGAATGAACCTTAGACAAGTTCATCCCAATTTTATGGCACCAGCTGTAAGAATAAGAACAGTTGTACCCGTTTGTTCGGCTCCACCCCCAAGACAAATACCAAGTTCCAGCCAACAAGAGGGAACATTAGGAAATAGGGAAAAGAAAGATACTGTACAAGAGGACGTATCGACAGCAAATTCGAACCTTGATAATCTTCATATATAAGCAGAGTATAGATCCTACAGAAGTCATTTTCTTTATTCTTTTCTGTTTAAGATATGAATTATTTATATTATGGGATCTTTGGGAGCCTTGGATGCTGAGTAGTAGTAATTGGAATAAATGAATAGCTCTTTAAACTTTCTCTATAGAAGATTTGAATCCATACTGTAATACTTATCATGCTTAATCAAAGATCTATTCTCTATATTTCATCATATACATCACCTTTTGGTACTAATTATCAATCTTAGTATTGTAGAATGATCATCGGAAAACAGCTTCAATGTTGATGGTACTGGGTTACTTAGTCTTGTTTCGGATTGGGATTGTTGTAGCTTCTAAATTATTATGTTACCAAAAACTTTTAGTATGTTTTTTAAAATGTCAATTTCTTTTTATAATGTAACATTATTATGGGTAATTAATTGTTAGTTTGTTACTTACAAAAGATGCTAAACTATTGCTTTCTTTCGCTTGATTAAAGCAATTACAACTTTAGCTTAAAATGTAAACACATTTTTGCAAAGCAAAAGCAACCAAGAAGGAATATTGAACTAAGAAATCACCATATCTATGTCATCTTTCCCTTTCAAGCTAACGTGGTGTAGGCTTCAATCTAATTGTAGGATTTGGATCCTTGCCAAATAATGTTGATAATTGTTAGGTCATTTCTACCCAGGCTTAGAAATAGAGACAAGAATTGTAACTTAGTAAACAATTTTTAACATCATCATTGTTTTTTTTAATTATTATTATTTTGGTAGGGATTAACTTCTTTTCATTTGCAAACATCATTTTCGAATGTCTTAAAAATCACTCCTAAAACAAGTAAGTCATGATTTTTCTTTTAATTACTTCAAGCAGTCTCAAAGTATCTTTTATATGCATATATATATCCATAATTTTTTTTTCCTTTTGAAACGTGAATGTCTAGACCAGCTTACACGTATATCGACTAATCCCACGGGTATATATCCATGGTTTCTAAAACTCAATTATCAAAAAGGGTAATTTCTCTTATGATTTTTTAAAATTTTACAATCTCCTTATTGTTATTAATTTAATACAGAAAAGGTCAATAATGATCAATTTATCAAAATTTTTATATCCAAGTTATTTGAGTTTTTTGTTTGTTTAATTAAATGGTTAAATTATAAAAAATAGAGTTAAAGAAACTTTTCAAAACTACAAACGAGGTAATTGATTTCTTTGTTAAAGTTCGGGGGAGGTGAGCAAGAGTACCCCTTATCAAAATCATTTTCAATAATGTAAATTTCTAATTTATTTTATTTTTTAATAGAAAAAATTCTCATCAAAATATTAAGAAAAGAATTTTAAAAAAATAGTTCAATTGAAGAATTGTTTTAAAATTTAGTCAAATTTTAATTATAATTTTTATTAATTAACCAAATGTCAAGCATGTCGGATGAGTTAATTTTTATTAATTAACCAAATGTCAAGTATATTCAACTACAAATTGTAAAAGTAAATAATAATAATTCCTAAAATCGGTTATAATGATGATATTTCTATAATATAATTTTTTTTAAAGAACAAAAAAAAAAAAAAAGGAATAGTAAAATAATTAGATGTTGGTATTATCGGGTGAAGAAAAAAAAAAGGTCCGTAAATTGAGGAACTAAACTCGGCTCAACTCAACTCCAGTGCTTAAACAGGTGGGGGTGAGCTGAGAGGTTTGACCAACAGTGGCAAACAAAAAGCTCTTCTCTTTCTTATAACAAGGCAACTCATCTGCTATTTCGTCTTGTCTCTTGACAGAATACAGCTCTCACTCACCTTTACCTTCTCTCTAGTTAGTTAGCTATATTTTATTACGTACTTTTCAGATTCTTCAGTGTAATAATATTAAGTCTGTCTGGGCTGTTTTTGTTTTAGATCATTTTGACTTTTTTCAAGACACCCATTGTGGAGCTTCTGGTAAGTGTTGTGATAGGGTTTATGATTACCATGTTTCAGTGATTTTTCGTTCTTTGCTTAACTTGACTTTTGATCATGTACTGAGAAAGAAGGGTTTTTATATAGGTGTACGTAATTTTTGTTTTTTTGTAGAAAGTAGAATCGTCACTTATGCTTGGAAATTGTGTGATTTGTAGTGATTTATCGGTGATTGGAGATGGAAGCGGATAGAATATGTTGAGAAATGATGCTTGTTATTAGATTCAGAAATGGGTTGTGTTTTGGGGAGAGAGGTGTCCTCAGGCATAGTATCTGAATCTAAGGACGTTAAGAACTTGTCTAGTGTTGAATCCAATGATGCAAAAATAGACCCTGTTTCGACGCAAAAGATTGACACAAATGATGTTGTTGACCTCCAAAATGATGACACCCAAACCCAGACCCAGAAGAAGGACGAAGGGAAAGTCGTCGATGGAGACAAAAAACCTAGGGGGGAGAGGAGAAGGTCCAAGCCGAACCCTAGGTTGAGTAATCCACCTAAGCATCTGCGGGCTGAGCAGGTCGCTGCTGGCTGGCCACCTTGGCTTACAGAAGTTTGTGGAGAGGCTCTTAGTGGCTGGATTCCTCGGAGGGCTGACTCCTTTGAGAAAATTGATAAGGTCGGTTCTTTCTTCATTCTTTCTTTAGTTTATTGATTTATTAAGTTGGTATTTGTCTCCAAATATTTATTTCTCTACTGATGTAGATTGGACAAGGAACATATAGCAATGTGTACAAAGCCAAAGATACGTTAACTGGTAAAATTGTTGCGCTAAAGAAAGTTCGCTTTGACAATTTGGAACCTGAGAGTGTGAAATTTATGGCCAGAGAGATTCTCATACTGAGGAGATTGGATCATCCAAATGTAGTGAAGCTGGAAGGATTGGTCACTTCAAGGATGTCATGTAGTTTATACCTGGTATTTCAGTATATGGATCACGATTTGGCTGGACTTGCTGCGAGCCCAGAAGTAAAGTTTACGGAGCCACAGGTTAGCCATAGCTTGTATCAAATCTGAAATTCGACTACATCTCCTCATACACTTCCGTAGTTGGTCGGTCATGTGACATCCAATGTTTATTAACTTGTAGGTTAAATGTTACATGCATCAACTACTATCTGGACTTGAGCACTGTCACAATAATGGCGTGCTTCATCGGGACATTAAAGGGTCAAATCTTCTTATTGATGATGGTGGAGTACTTAAAATTGCTGATTTTGGTTTGGCATCTTTTTTCGATCCAAATCATAAGCATCCGATGACTAGTCGGGTGGTCACTCTCTGGTATCGGCCTCCCGAGCTTCTTCTTGGGGCCACTGACTATGGCGTGGGTGTGGACCTCTGGAGTGCTGGTTGCATTTTAGCTGAGCTGTTGGCTGGGAAGCCCATTATGCCTGGACGGACAGAGGTAACTAAACTTTCCCCTAAGTCTTTTTACTTTCCAAGAACTTGGTGGTATGCTAAATAAGGCAGTGATGGAAACAAGGAGCAAACACCATGTTTATGTAAATACTTTTAGCTGGGAAACCCAAGTAGATTTCTTCATGTGCTTTACTGCTGTGGATGTGGTGTTATATATGTTAAAGTTTATTATCGGAACATTTAACCTGTTCAGTGCCATTGAAAGTTATCTTTTATGCTTTTTAGGTAGAGCAACTACATAAGATATACAAGCTTTGTGGTTCACCTTCAGAAGAATACTGGAAAAAATGGAAGTTGCCAAATGCAACCTTATTTAAACCCCGAGAGCCCTACAAAAGATGCATACAGGAGACATTTAAAGATTTTCCACCATCATCCCTGCCTCTGATTGAAACACTTCTTGCAATTGATCCAGCAGAACGTCAGACAGCCACAGAGGCATTAGGAAGCGAAGTGAGTTTTTTCTTTCTGTGGTCTTCAATGTTTTTGCTTCTTGGTTTCAAAATTTTTCAACCATTTAATGTTTTGTACTTTGCACTTAATACCTCAATGTCACTTGAAATATTTTTTCATTTATGATGGGTGTTAGTTAACTTCCCAAATCATGCCTGAAATTAAGGACTTCCAACTGACAATGGGCCTCGGTGTGAATGCAAGATGGTCCCTTGCTTGAAGAATATAAGAATTTTTGTTTCAAGTGAGCAATATAGGGTATCATCAAAGCCTACTTATTTGAAATTTGGCATTTGAACCTGTGATGCTTTGATCTTCTATTAAAGAAAATAGTGGTAGAAGTACAGGTGGTCCTTAAGCAATGTGCCCTTATTCCATATAAACAAACGATTTAATTGATAAGATCTTTCTAGATCAGTCAGTAAAATGATTAACTGACTTAATTCTGTGGTGATTGAGTAATAGCCATCTTGGCTAATTGAGGCCTTTCAAGTTTCTATGGTATTTCTGTCTGCAATTGGAATAGAAATTGCTCTAATTTGGTCTGCGCAGAGTTGGAAATAAAAATGGTATTATTGTATCAAGTACTAGAAACTTGGCAGGTGATATAAAAAATGTCAATGATATTCTATCAAATCTCTATAATCTTGTTACAGTTGCACGATGCACCCACTTATATTGGAAGGAGTTTGATGCTTGCAACTTTTCTAGCATTTATATTCTGGAAGACATCTTTAAAGTGCCTTCAAGGCTTCATCCTTTACCATCACTTTTGTCATCCTTGTGCAGTTCTTCACCACAGAACCCTTTGCTTGTCAACCATCTAGTCTCCCTAAATATCCCCCGAGTAAGGAGATGGATGCTAAAAGACGAGATGATGAAGCTAGGAGGTAAGTCATTTCACTTTACCTTTAGTATCTGTTATGTCTTGAAGGTTTTCTTTTAGAAGTTTGTACATAGTTATTAAGTGCAAATGGTCTAAGCTTGTTGGATCATCAACAACTCTTGAGATTGTAATATTTTTCACGAATATGGAGGCTTATATTCCTTAGTTAAGAATTTGGAAAGGAAAGGATTTTTTTTTCTAATTATTCCAGAGAAAAAGAACAAAAAGAGTATGAAAAAGTTGATTAGGGGTGAAGGAATCTTGCCCCTTTATCTCTCTCTCCTNCCCCCCCCCCCCCCCCCCCCCCCCCCCCCCTTTTTCCTTCGTTTTGGTCCATTTTATAGCAACCTACTCAGTTTTTGGTTACTGACACATTTCAACCCTACTAGAATTTGATAACTGAATTCGACATTTGTTGTTGCACTCCTTGGCACATAGTTTAATATTTCATTGGGCTTGTCAATCTTTTTCTAAAATTTATTGTGGCTTTACATATTCTTTACTATGCTAGATGGTTGAAATTATGTCTAATATGGTAGGAATCGAATGTGAAAAATTATTTAAGTGTGAATTAAATATCAGTGTCATGCTACCATGTAGCAAATGCCTTCTTTCATTTTATAACTTTTTCTTTACAAAAGAAAACTGAAGACATAATCAAAAAGAGGAATGAATACGAAAAGTGAACTAGAAGTCCACAGGACATTCAAAACTATCCCAATGAAGAAAAAAAAAAATGCCTTGGCTTCAATTTTTTTGCATTATACTTAATTTCCCTGTCATTTTAACAGCATAGTTCGCCATTCAGTTTGCCATATACCTTCGTTTCTGATTGTTTATTGCTTTACTGTTTTATCCTTGGAAATTCTCTTTGAAAGAATGATATGATCGTCACTGTGTTACCATTTATATATCTCCCTTGTATGTTAATCCTTCTATTGCTCCTACTGACACACCATACCCCCACAAAATATTCAGCAAGAGATTAAGTGTCTCTCACATGTGTGAGTTGTAACCAGTATGTTTCTTTGGTATGCTTTTGCAGACTAAGAGCTGCTGGTAAACCCCAAGGTGATGTTGCAAAGAAGACGCGAACACGTGATCGAGCTGTCAGGGCAATTCCTGCACCTGAGGCCAATGCTGAACTTCAGTCCAATCTTGATGTATGTTCCATTAATTCTATCAAAGATCATTATATTTTATGTTTAGATGTTGTTCATTACAGGGTTACTGAAAAGTGTATCTTGCAATGCTGTAATTGCTATCGTGGATCATACCCTCCTTCCTTTTGGGTTCTATTCCTAGTCTCTTTTTTAGCTGTTGTCTGGTTACTGCAATATATTGATCGATAACTGAGATTCTAATTGTTCCGAAACTTAGAACTTGTTATGTTAGTTAAAATATTTGGAAGTTCACCATGCTGCAAATGCAGAATGGCTTACAGAGAATTTATCGGTTCGTGTGAACTTGTATTGATTTATTTTAAGGTCAAAGACTCGAGATGACAATTGCACTTAAGGCTTGCTAGTTTTTTTTTTTTGTAAATAAAATCGATATATTGATAGCACAGCTTGGTCTGCATTCTTTTCTGATCTTAATGACATAAAACTTTGAGTAATTGGAGAATTCCTCCTTATGAGTAACATGTTTTCCTCTTATAAATTAAGTTGCACTTTTGATGCCATTTCAGTTTAGTAGTTATTTTCTCATATGTTAACTATGTTGGTATATTTCCTGATACAGAGGAGGCGATTAATCACACATGCAAATGCAAAGAGCAAGAGTGAGAAATTTCCTCCACCACATCAAGATGGAGCACTTGGCTTTCCCTTGGGATCATCTCGTCATATTGATCCCAGCTTTGTTCCTTCTGATGTCCCATTCAGCACCACCTCATTCAATTACTCAAAAGAACCAATCCAAACTTGGTCAGGTCCGTTGGTCGACTCTGCTTCTGTTGGCAATCCAAGGCGAAAGAAGCATGCAGTCGGCGATTCACGAGACCCATCAAAACCCCCAACAGGAACAGTAAAAGATAAAAGTAGCAATTCTCGGGTTAAAGGAAAGAAAAGCTTTATTTGAACTTATTGTGCATACATCAAGAAACATATTTGCAAAACTGGCAAACAGCATTTGCTACACAGTTTCAAAATAGTCTCACTGCTACTTGATGCTGATTGTATTAATTGAGCATGGATTCTTCCATACAAGAATGAAATTGTTTGATGAAATAGTGTTTTTTCGGGGTGAAATCAGTTTTCCAGTTTTTCACGTTAACCATTTAGTTTCTTGTCCCAAAGATACAAAAGTTTCTGCTTTAACTGTTGAAATAGTGAGAAATCTGAGTTGTTTTTGTACTTTCTGGCACATTGTCAAAGGTTATAAAGGTACTGACATTTGCTAGATTGATGGAATCATAGTCTTTTAACAAATGGCACATGGAAATGATGCTAAGTGAATGCCCCTGTACAAATGCAATTATCTTCTGGAGGAGCAGTGTAGCTACCACGGAAGAGGATTAGTTCACAATTTCTGAGAGAATTTTTAACCAGAATTTGCAGGTTGTGACCCAGATAAACATGGACATCTATCTTTTGTCAGTACTGTTCATCGGCCCAATTTCCATAATGAGTACTTGTACAAGGCACAACTGTAGTAAAACAAAGATGAACATTCCTAATATGAACATGAAATGGGAAGAACTTATTGTCACCGGTCAATAAGCATAGCAACTTTCTAAAGAAGTTATGAATGAAGGGAAAAAGAAGAGGAAACAGGACCATAAAATGAAGTTCTCCAAATCTTGTGAGAAACATCAAATTGAAAAATAAATTAGAACAAAATCGTATTTTATTTATACCTCCAAATTCCATTTTGAAATACGGTCTATCATTTTCTCCTCGTTTGAGAACTAGTGAATTTTATTTAAATTTAACTTAATAAAACATATATCAAAATTTTATATTTTTAATTCAATGCCAGATATGTGGTGTTTTCATTATTCTCTTCTACAATAATTACAATATATATATATTATATATATATTATACACATGAAAATTTATAAATCCTACCATCTAACAAAGAGGTTAAACCTAATACCAATAATTCATATTGGATTTGCAAAAAGTAACAAAACTTATGTAACTATTATAAGAATAGTTAGACCTAATTTTTTTTATTATTAAACGAAGTGTCGAGCGATCAAGTTAATATATTTAATATTAATATTATATTTATATTTGAAGAACCAGGCGTAAATTTGTTATTAAATATTCCAATTTGTTAGGGTTTCTAAATATTTCTCTCAAAAAGTGCCACCTCTGTATATATGATTTAATAATTTCTCATTAAAAAAAAAAAAAAAAAAAGAGAGAAATGAATAAATCAAAGCCTTTCTAGNCCTCTGTATATATGCTTTAATAATTTCTCATTAAAAAAAAAAAAAAAAAAAGAGAGAAATGAATAAATCAAAGCCTTTCTAGCAAGGAAAGACTTGAGAAGAAAAACACTTGGCTGTCTCAGCTCTCTGTCTCCCTCACACGCATTCTCAACTCTCTGTCTCCCTCACACGCATTCAGAAACTTCTTCTTCTTCTTGGTGCCATTTGAAGTCGTGAGTCGTAGAGATGGAGGACAGTAATAGTAATAATCCCGCAAGTAATGTCGCTGGAGCCATTGCTGCTGCCCTTGACTGGACCTCTACTCCTGAAGTTCGCAAAGCCGCCGTCTCTTATCTTGAATCCGTACTTTCCTCTCTTTCTATACACTATGCTTCCATGTCTTTTGTTTCTGCTGATGCTAATCAAAATACAATACTTTTTATTATTTTCAACTTCTCAACTTTATTTCTTCTTTTCATTTGCCTTTACTTTAAGGGTAGAAACTTTTATATGACTTCAACTCGCTTAGGATGATTATAACTCTTTTGTGTGGTATTGATTACTAATCTCGTTGATTTGCAGGCCTTTTTTTTTTTATCAAAAGGAATGATCTTATGCTTTCAACTAGTTACTTTGAAAAATGAAAATCGTAATCTGATTGAGTTTTAGGTTTTAAAAGTAAGTTACTATGATTTTATGGGAGTAGTGCCACATTTCTTCTGTATAAAAATTTTCTATTTTAAGGTTTTCAGTTCTGGACGGGCTTGAAAACTATTCATTGATGTTTTCTGAAAATTGAATAATTCCATACTTATTTTTTCTTAATTTTCATTCTTATATGCAGGTCAAAACAGGAGACATACGCTTCCTCGCTAGCACATCTTTCCTTTTAGTTAAAAAGGATTGGTCTTCTGAAATCCGGCTGCATGCATTTAAAATGCTACAGGTTCACGCTCGTATGCAAATTTCTCTGCTTTCTGTTCATCCAATATGATCAGAATTCATATTTTCCTTTGATGTGCTATAGGTTTAATGCTTTCAACTGTCTTGTTGGATAGATTTTTGGCCTAGGATTAGTTGGAGGTCACCTAATGTGCACTTTAGCTTTATCATGGCATTGTATGCCTTTTCACATATGTTTGCTATCTGTGCTGGAAGAGTATTGTAGATTTGGTCTATACATTTTGCAATGTTGGTTGAAATTAGAGCTCACGCCAGCTAAAACCTTTATGCATGGCTTAGATTTGTACCATTGTGTTAGCTAATGACTTGTTAAAGAAGATGTAAGAGTATTGATCAATTACAAAGACATTTTATTAGAACAAAATTATGTTTTATTGTCTTAGATTTAATGTGAACAACGATTGAGTCTTCTAGTTGGTAGTAGTACTTCCATTAGTAACCGCTCCTGATGGTTTTGACTATTAATTAATATGTCTCTGAGAAAAGAACTTATGCTGAATTCTTTTTGTTATATGGGGTATTTGTTTACTCGCCTAGATGATGTACATTGGATGCATCTATCTTTGTCAGAGCCGAGAAAGGCTAGTGTAGTCAATAACTTTCAATTACTGTGGCTTAAGTTCTCTTCAACATTCGTGGATATATATTGCTTACACTTCTGTTTTTAAGTAAATCATAGTCTCATGCCTTTTGCAACCAACATAACAGAAAGTGGGATTAAAAAATTTATGAAGATTGTTTTAATGTGAAATGAATTTGCTGATGCATGTTCAATAAAGTGGTTAAAGGTTCAGTTGTTACTTAACTGCTATATCATATAAATTTTAGATTTTTGAGAGTAAATGGAGTGGCTTGACTGTAGCATGTGAAACTTTCTACAGCATTTGGTCCGATTGCGGTGGGAGGAATTGAACCCTACAGAACGTAGGCACTTTGCAAATGTTGCCGTTGAATTGATGTCTGAGATTGCAGATCCTTGTGAAGAATGGGCTTTGAAAAGTCAGACAGCTGCTCTTGTTGCTGAGGTTTTCATTGTGATGCTTCTTAATGTTATTTATTATTTTTTTTTTAATATTAATCATTTCAGTTTCCAAGTTGCAGTGCTCACATGTTTTGCTTTTAACAGATAGTTAGAAGAGAAGGCTTAAATCTGTGGCAAGAGCTGCTTCCATCTCTAGTGTCCCTACCTGGCAAGGGTCCCATACAAGTAATTCCAACTTCTTCCGCTTTGCAGGAATTATTTTTTTTTCTTAAACTTAAAGGGGTAATTATACTGATAGTTCTCTTTTATATTAGGCTGAGTTGGTTTCGATGATGCTAAGGTGGCTTCCAGAAGATATTACAGTTCACAATGAAGATCTGGAAGGTTTGTGTTGAAATGCCTAGGCTGTGTTCTTCAGAAAGTGTTGTATGAGTTCCGAAAATGAGTATTATATACTTTGGAAACTCTTAAGATCTTGGAATGCTAACGTTTGGAAGTCAAAGTGGTTGAGTTTAGGGACATCTGAATCCCAAATGTCACTAATGGGGTAAAATTACCTAAGTTTTGTTATGGCCTTGTTTTTTAGAGAAATGAAAAATGAAAGAAACAGTTCAGTGGTTTCCTTCTGTGTGCTTGATAAGATGGAAGGAAAACTGGACCGGTGAAAGAGAATTTGGAAATCCATACATCATCATAACTTCTCTTGTTGTCATTCAAACTCCCTTTTTCATCCTCCTCCTTTCCTCTCTCACCAAGTGGAGCTTTAGTTTAGTGGGGTTTTCCTTCTTTATGGCTTGTTTTTGTCTATTAACATTTGTATTATTTATATTTAGTAGACTTTTGTGAAATTTTAACTTCCTTTTACATTTTGGGTGTCATTTTCTTTATCTTACCTGATTTTGAATGGTCTATCCAGGTGATCGACGTAGACTACTTTTGCGGGGGCTTACTCAATCTTTGCCTGACATTTTGCCTTTATTGTACACTGTATGTCTCACTTTCTGCCTTCACATGTTAGTTGCTTTATCATTGTTCTGATGCCTGAACTCTTGATACAGTTACTGGAAAGGCACTTTGGAGCTGCAATAAGTGAAGCAGGTAGGCAAAAACTGGACATTGCAAAGCAGCATGCAGCTGCAGTAACAGCTACTTTGAATGCTATAAATGCATATGCTGAGTGGGCTCCTTTGCCTGATCTTGCTAAATATGGCATCATTCATGGGTATGATAACCTTTATTGAAGTTCTCAAAGAGTTGGGTTTGAAGTTGTGGTATGAATTGGATTCTTACTCTTGCCTTCACTGTCTCCCAACAGGTGTGGTTTCTTACTTTCTTCTCCTGACTTCTGTCTTCATGCTTGTGAGTTTTTCAAACTTGTCTCCCCGAGGTAAATATATTGTTCATTTTTTTATGTAGTTAAGTCTTTTCCTTGGCATTTTTATGACTATTGTAAATTTTTAATTGTGAGGTGCAGAAAGAGACCTGTTGATGCCTCTGCTTCTGAATTTGATTCTGCAATGCGTGATGTCTTTCAGATCTTGATGAATGTCTCCAGAGATTTTTTATACAGATCTGGAACAAATGCTGGGGTTATAGATGAAAGTGAGTTTGAGTTTGCAGAATATATATGTGAGAGCATGGTGTCTCTGGGTTCTTCAAACTTGCAATGTATTGCTGGTGATGATACCATACTCTCTCTTTACCTACAACAGGTAATTCCTATAATCTGACTTTGGATCCAATTTGGAGGCTCGAGCTCAATTATAGTTTGTAGCCTATCTTCTATCATTTGATTCCTTATTTCAGATGCCCTTACTCATATTGCATGCATCATCATGGATATCTTTCTTTAGTTGCTCATTCCTTGTTCCTTGTTCCTTTTTCATAGATGCAAAGCCATTGGGAATTTTCATCTGTGCATATGTCTTAACCATTTATAACTTACCTGCACACATCAACATAGCTGATAACTGATAGAGGCCAAATTTCTCATACCTACTCTAGGAGGAAAGGGAAAGGTGACAACATTCCTAAGGGTATTTAGGGTATGTGTCCAAAATAAATTAGTGAGCTGTGTGTAATGAGCTGGCGTGGGTAAGGAGAGGAGAGTTTGTTATGAGTTGGTTATGCAATAGTATAAAGTAGGAGGGAAAGGGAATTGGAGAGGTAGGAAGTTATCATTGTTAGTTATCTGTCATGGAGGTTTCTATTCCCTCGAAGAATAGACTATCGTTACTGTAATTCCTTTTCTTTGAATTAAAACCTTGCGTATTTTAGTATTTTGCTATTCTTGTGAGACTTGAGCTGAGCTAGAATTGTTAGAAAAATTGGTCTCTAACAAATTGGTATCAGAGCTAGGCGATTGTGGGAGATGGTCACTACAAAGATGGAATCTAGAGTAGAAAATATTGAGAATGAATTATTTAGGGTCATTGGAGATCTGAAAGTTATGGAGGAGAAAAGAAGTGTGACTGACTAGAAGGTGGATAAAGTAATTGGTGACATGGGGTCAATATTTGAGTGTCTGAGGGAGATACAGAAGACCTTGGGAAAAAGTACAGAGGAGCAAAGCAATGAGGCGGAGATTCATGAAGAAATTGTTGATAATCGAAGCAACTTCCAAAATCGATTAACTAATGGAGGAAAACCAGAGTGGACTCACCGGAAATTGGATCTACCACTGTTTTACGACGAAGATCCATATGGATGGTTGTATAAGCTGGAACGTTACTTTCAAATCAATCAGGTACCAGAAGCTTCATGGCTATCTGTAATAGCTTTGGGCTTAGAAGGTAAAGCGTTGAGTTGGTTCCAATGGAGAAATAATTGGTCACCAATAGCAACCTGGTCTGAGTTTAAAAAAGCAATCATACAACGATTTGGAGGTAAACTCGGCGGAAACCCATTGTCATCTCTCTTAGCAATGAAACAAACTGGATCGGTGGAGGAATATCAGATTGAGTTTGAGGCGGTTTCATCACTGCTGACCGAAGAAAATAAAGAAGTAGTGACGGCGGCGTTCGTAAATGGCTTGAAACCAGACATCCAAGTGGAGTTGAAGCTGAGCCAATCTGCGTCGTTGGTGGAATTGGTAGAACTAGCCTTACTGATCGAAGCCCGCAATACAGCCCAAGGTGATGTGAGTTATCGGCCCATTAGGACCAGCAAGCCAACAAATGAAGTTTGGGGGGGTACTTATAATTCTGCCCCAAGATTAAACCCAAATCAGATAAGGCCAAATGACCAAAGAGCCTTCAATTATAATTCAAAATCAGTCGAAGATTCCAGACCTAGTCAGACAGCTCCGATAACTCAAAGTGCGATCGTGCCATTTCAGAATCGCTCATCGGAAAATCGAGAAGCTAACCGGGGTTTTGACGGCCGAAGTAATTGGCGACGAGAAACGAATTACCCTTTCCGACGCATGACGACTGACGATATCCTGAAAAAGAAGGAGCGTGGGCTCTGTTTCCGGTGCGATGGCAAGTGTGGTCCCGGTCACCGGTGTGGTCCTAAACAATTTCATGTACTGGTGTTGGATGAAGGAGAAGCGGAGGATTTTTTAGACGAGGAAGACGCACTTGTTAATTAGGTACTCTGTATTCAATCTAATTCTGATAGTCCTGCATCATTTCCGGAACCTTCTAATTCTCCCCAGAACTATTCTATAGAAGTGACTCTCGGTGCAATGATGGGTCTTCCAGGACCTCAGACATTGAAACTTCGTGGTAAGGTTGGGTCTAGAGATGTGCTTGTCCTTATAGACAATGGTGCTTCGCACAATTTTATTCGTCAGGAATTGGTGCAAGAACTTGACCTTCCTATCAGTAACACTAAGCCTTTTAATGTTAGACTGGGCGATGGATGTAAGGT